>QRFJ01000421.1:488980-525157 GCA_006176705.1 Cocos nucifera
AACTTCTGTACCAGAATGCTTCCTTTGCAGCTTTGATGCAGCGATATATTCTGCTTCCATGGTGGAATCTGCTATCACAGTTTGCTTGAAACTCTTCCAGCTGACAGCACCACCATTGCACACAAACAGACTTCCAGATGTCGACTTTCGATCATCTATATCAGGACATAAAGTCCGAGTCTGTGTATCCCTGGACTTGGAGTTCTCCATTACCAAAGACCAACAACATATCCTTAGTTCTTCTCAAGTACTTAAGGATACATTTCACAGAAGTCCAGTGTTCTTCACCTGGATTTGACTGATATCTGCTTGTGACACTCACAGCATGGGCTATATCAGGTCGTGTACATAGCATGGCATACATGAGGCTCCCTATTGCAGAAGCATAAGGGATCTTGCTCATGCGTTCTATTTCCTCAGGTGTGCTAGGGCACATCTTCTTGGAGAAGATGAATACCATGTCTGAAGGGTACCAATCCCCTCTTAGAGTTTTTCCATACTAAACCTCTTTAGTACTTCCTCTATGTACATCTTCTGTGAAAGTCCTAGCATCCTATTCGGTCTATCCCTATAGACCTTAATTCCTAGAATAAAGGATGCTTCTCCTAGGTCTTTCATGGAGAATTCTTTAGACAACCATATTTTGATCGTATGTCAACATGGGAATATCATTTCCAATAAGGAGGATGTCATCCACGTACAATACGAGGAAGACAACAGCGCTCCCACTGACCTTTTTGAAAACACATGGGCTTCCTTCTCATTTTTGATGAAACCAAACTGATTTGATCACATCATTAAAATAAGTATTCCAGCTTTGAGATGCTTGCTTAAGTCCATATATGGACCTTTGCAGCTTGCAACCTTGTGATCAACATCACTAGATGTGAAACCTAGTGGTTGTTCCATATAGATATCTTTCTCAAGATATCCATTTAAGAATGCCATTTTTACATCCATCTACCATATTTCTTAATCGAAATAGACTGCAACAGCAAGTAGTGTGCAGATGGATATAAGCATGGTTACTGGCGAGAAGGGATCCTGATAGTTAATGCCTTCGTACTGACTATATCCTTTCGCCATTAACCTAGCCTTGAATGTCTTTACATTTTCATCTGTACCTATCTTTCTCTTGTAGATTCATTTACACCCAATAGGTACTATAACTTCAGGTGGATCTACTAAGGTCCAGACTTGGTTTGATTGCATTGAGTTAATCTCTGACTTTCATTGTCTCTAACCATTTTTTAGAGTCGATATCTAATATCGCCTCATCATAGATTTTGGGATCATCATCATGAACCCCATTTTTCATGAGGAATATTTTCTCTACATCTTCTAAAATAATGCCTAAGTATCTTTCAAGAGGATGAAAAATCCTATTTGACCTACGAGGTGGAGAAGGTTGTGATTGGGCTGGCTCAATCTGATTAGGTTCCATAGGTTTCTTAGCTTGTTGCTCTTGGGAGACTTTCTCCTCGAGCTTTATTTGTCTTCCGATGCCACCATCTTGGATAAACTATTTTTCAAGGAAGATGGCATGTCGACTCATAATTATATTGTGGTCTTCCAAAAGATAGAAATAATATCCTAATGATTCTTTAGGATATCCTATAAAATGAGTTCTAAAGAACCTAGACTCTAACTTATCCGCCTGTTGTCTCTTGACATGAGTCGGATAACCCCAAATTCTGAGATGACTCAAACATAATTTTTTACCATGTCATATCTCATATAGTGTGGTAGGAATAGTTTTAGAGAAAATCCTATTCAGTAAGTAAACTATGGTCATTAGACTATGTCTCCAAAGAAAATCAGAAAGGTCCATGAAGTTCATCATGGATCTGACCATATCTAATAGGATCTGATTCTTCTATTCTGAAATTTCATTGAGTTGAGGTGTTCCAAGTGGAGTCCATTGAGAGACTATGTCATTTTTCTTAAGATAGTCTCAAAATTTTTGACTAAGGTATTCACCTCTTTGATCTGATCGAAGAACCTTAATGGATTTTTTAGTTTACTTTTCTATTTTATATCTGAAATTTTTTAAACTTTTCAAAGGCTTCAGACTTATGTCGCATTAGATACAGATACCCATATCGAGAGAAATCATCGATAAAGGTGATGAAGTAGATATAGTTGCCTCTAGCCAATACATTAAATAGGTCGTACATATCAGTATGTACTAGGACAAGAAGGTCTGTGGCCCTTTCCCCATGACCTACAAAAGGAAGCTTGATTATTTTGCCATGAAGGCATGATTCATAAATTCGATATGACTTGAAAGTCAACGGACTCAATAGCTCAATTTTTTTCAATTTATTAAACCTATCTTCCGCTATATGACCTAGTCTAAGGTGCCATAGATACTTATCATTTAGACTATCCCTAGGTCACTTTAGTCCTACGGCACTCACGTTTTGTTTAACATTTAACATAGATACATCAATATACAACTGATAGAGATCATTAATTAAGAATCTATTTGCAATTTTATTTTTTTCAAAAAAAATAGTACAGTGATCCTTAAGAAAGTAAATAACATAATCTTCATGTGCTAAACAAGAAATAGAAATTAAATTCTGCTTGTTGCAGGCACAAAATAACAGTCCCTAAGAATCAAATCTAAATCAGATAGTAGTCGAAGAGGATAGATTCCCACGGCCACAGTAGCAACTCTTGCTCCATTTCTAACATGCAGGATCATCTCACCATCCCTCAACCTCCTGCTCTCTTCAAGATCCTGCATGAAAGTGCACAAATGAGCACTAGATCCAGAGTCCACCCAACTGAATGCAGAAGAAATCGTTAAGTTAGATTCAATCACGAGCATACCTCCAGAAGGACCTGCCTCCTTGTTCTTCAGGATGGTCAGGTATAAGGCAGTTCCACTTCCAATGGCCATCAGAATTATAATAGAAATACTTTCTTTTTATCAGCGGCCTTCTTCTTTGGCTCTCCCTTATTGTTCTTCTTCCCACTTTCTGTCTTCTACTTCTTCACAGACTTCTTCTTTCTAAAAGACTTTCTTTTTAGAGAAAGTCCACTCCACAGCAAGAACTGAGCCCTTTGAACCTTTCATGGAGAGCTCAGTAGTAACCAGTATGTTCGTAAGTTCAGCCAAAGTATTTTGCAGTTTATGCATCTGGTAGTTTATGATGAACCATCCATATGCATCAGTCAAGGATTGCATGATTATATCAATTTGTAGATCCTTGTCCAACTTAATACTGAGCTTCTCAAGCTCCTCTAAGTCCTTGATCAGCATCAGACAATGATCTTGAACTGATTGCCCATCACACATTTAAGCCTTAAAAAGTCTTCTAGTAACCTGATATTTGGCTGCGCGACTCTGTTCACCAAACAACTCTTGCAAGTGAGCCAATATTTGGTGGCTACTCTTTATGTCTTCATGTTGGTGTTAGAGCTCATCAGACATCGAGTTCAACATGTAATACCTGGCTTTGTTATCTTCATCCATCCATCTTTCTAAAGACACTCTTTGTTTAATGGATGGACGGGCTGGTAAAGTAGGAGGATCCTATTCCAACACATGAGTCAATTTCTTAGAATCTAAAATAATTTTGAAGTTTCGAAGTCAATCCTTGTAGTTAGGTTTGGTCAGTCTATGGGTGTCCAGGATACGAGATAGTGGGTTGGATGCAGATATTTTTCTGTAGAGAGTCAAAGTTTCTAGTTAGATTTTGTAATTAGATTTAATCAATTTATTTAAGAGTTTAATTTTTAAACAAATTTGCTTCCACTATTTTCTCAAATCTCTATACTTTCTGAAGTAGAGATGCAAAAATCTCCATGATCAATGATTTCTACTAGGTGGTGTGGTCCCACCAATTAGCTCACCACCTCATCCTAATAGTTATTGGTGATGGATCAACCGATGAGTGGATAACTCTTATCCAATGATTCTCTAATCATGGTGTATCAATATCTAGTCTCTAATTCATGAATCTCATCATGTTCGAAATATTGATCCAATCCTTAATTAAGTCAGATCCACCACTTTGCATGAATTGGATTCCTGAATTGGATCTCTCATCATATTCGGAATATTTGAGCCCAATCCATCCTCCAACCCATAGCATCCAATGCTTAATAGACATGATTGTGTCCTTCCAATGCAACCAAACCACTATAACCAACCAAGAATAATTAATCCCGAGAAGGGCCCGTATATCTATAATGGTGGAAGATCTTAGACTTAATATTTTCTTAGAAAGATTTAATTTAGGTCTCTTTAAATTTGACTTGACTTAGTCATAACAATTATGACTCTAATGGCATGAGTTGGCTCAAATTGTTAGCCACCTCTAATCAAAACTGGATCAACACAAATGATCAGGTAAGTGAGATCGATAGAAGGAATATATCATTAACTCGATAAGAACGTATTCAAATCGAGTAGCTCTCAATTAAAAACTAGTCGATATGAGATTTATCTTAGATATCAAATTATCGAATCAGAACCAATTGGATTAGCTTACAATCCAGGCTTGAACTATAGAGCCAAATTTGGTTTTGACTTGATTGAGTCACATCTCAATGTGATTTGATCTTGACTCAGACTTAATCCTATTAGGCTGGTCAAATTTAAGATTTCTTTAATCCCACCTAACCAACTCTTGATTCGATTTGATCAACCGTTAGACCTAATTGAGCTACCCAAGTCCGAACCCAAATTTATGAAGGTGTCTTAGATCTTAAAATTCATAATTTTAGATCTAATTAGTTTCATAATCTTAATTTTTAATTAAGTTTAGGTTTATAACTAGAAACATGCAAAAATTTTAGGATTTCAGGATCTAGGGTTTTGCAAAAAAATAAATTTTTTATTTTTAATTACGGACGAATGTGTAGCATCCCTACATGCATAAGAGCATCCCATCGAATGGGTTACGGACGAATGCACAGCATCCATACATGCTATAAGAGCATCCCATCGAATGAAAGGAAGAGGGCCTTTAAACCCTACTTTGCTTTTATGATCGGACGACCAAGGAGAATGTCTTAATCAGAAATAATTACTATACTACAAAATAATAAATCTACAATATATATCTCATATAAAGTCATAGATCTAAACATGCACGTTCTGTATACATCTCATGTATCAATTATTAAATCCTAAATGCATGCTTTCAGATCTGATACATCACATAAAATATCTAAAAAATAAATTTTATAATGATCATATCAAAATAAAATCTATTCTAGATAAATCATAAAATTATTCTACAACTAGTCCAGGCATGCTTTATTCATATCTCATATGAAAATAAAAAAAATTATTTTCTATTTTTAGATCTAATTATAATATTTATAACATCAAAAAATAGAAGCATAAAGATCTAAAAAAAAATTTAATCATATAAAAAAAAGCATTAGACTACATATAGAATAATTCTAAACCTAGTCTAGATATGCATCTCATACAAGATTGATATGAATCTAAAATTTTTTAATCTTTTTGATTTCAGATCTGATCACATTTGATGTAATATCTAAAATTTTTAATATCAAATCATAGATCATAATAAAAATTAGATCTAAAATAGATCTAAAGAACTGCTAACCTGACTCTGATACTGGTTGAAGGAAAAACCACTTTTTTCGCCAGAGGATCGATCTGATCTGACCAGATCTATAGAAAATATTTTAAAAATATTTTTATAGTATTTAATCAAATTAGAGAGTTCTTTAATTTAATTTTAAATATCTAATATTAAAAATTTAAATTAAAATTAAAATAGTAATATCTGATGTTACCTTTAGGGTAAACTGCTTTTATCCTGTTGATGATCTATGAAAGCTTTGGATTCTGGATCAAGCCATGCATGTTCCTGGCCTCTACTGGAGTCCACTTGGGCTGGATCTAGAGGTGCTCTCCTTTTAGATCTGATTGTCAAAAATTAGATCTAAATCTAATTTTATAGAGCCTTCGAATCAATCGATGAAGGCAGCGCGCTCATCCCATGAATGTTGTCTCTTTCCTTGAAACCTTTACGCCAATTCCTATGGATCTTCTCTTGGAACCTTGGCCCAACCTTTGGGCATAGAGAAGAAAGAGAGGAGGGTCATGGGGCAAAGAGAAAGAGGGGATGGTAGCAAGTGGGGGCTTGGGGCGTAGAGCAACAATCATAAGAAACCCTAGGGCGCAGGGTCTCTTAAATAGAGCCCTGCACCACCTCAGTGTTCCAATCAATCTAGCAATCAATTGCTTGATTTAATTCTGATTTCTTGACTAATTTTCATGCCAACTCACATTAGAATTGCTGCCCCAAATATTCCATGTAATGCCATACAAAATAGGTAGGTAGAAGGAAAGGAAGTTTAGTGCGTGATGCACTCTTCCTTCTCTCTTAGAGTTTGATCTCTATCCAACCTCTTTGACTGATCAAATCTAAAATTTGATTAAGTCAAAGCCTATCCACTTTGGGTGCATGCCTATGGGGATGTGCGCCCTCTCCATAGTACCAAATAAGTTAGGGCATGTGCCCCTAGAAAATCTTTAGGGGGCGTGCGCCTATAGTCCCTTCTTTCTTACAATAGGGTCAACCTTTGACCCTGGTGTGCGACAGAAAAAGACAAGTGATTAGAAATGGTAGATGACCAAAAATGGTAGATATTGTCCTAAAACTCATCTGATGAATTAAGACAATCCAAGCTCCAGTCAGGGTTTTGGTTGAGTCAAATACATCCATGACGAACTAGAAAGACTATAGAAGAAAAATGTTAGGTTCAATCATGTGCTAGCATGATTTTCTTGAACCTAAATAATTTTAATCCAAATTAATTAAACTGACTTAGTCTAATTAATCATAATCAGACTCAAACCTTTGTTTGTGTGATCCAGTTAGGTTCAATTTCATATAGGTAATGAGATATGTCATGATCTCTATCATTGACATCATCAAAACACCTTTCGATGGATCAAAACTTTTTTGATTCATACAATTGAAATGATTGATCATCAAGCCCCAGAGCCTGCTACCCCAATCGTGTTGGCCTCCTCGTGGCCTCATTTTGGTCAGGTTGACTGCATGGCCCTTACCTTGCTATCCCAACCTACGGGCCCGATATTATAGTCCCTTGCAGTCCCCTCCCTCCCACTATAAGCCCCTCCCTCCTGCCACTGTAAGCAGCAATAGTTTTAATTAATTTATTTTATTATTTACTTATTATAGACATGGCAGCTGGATCATCCACCAGACTAACTATAGTTGTGGTGGGCCACACACCAGTCTAGGAGGATTGGTGACTATTTAGATTCTACGTCATTGCATATCGCGGTAAGAACTTCAAACTTTATTTAATAATTAAATTATTATATAATTTAATTTTTATATTAGAATTAATATATTTTTGAACTATGCAGATGTATTATGTAGAGCACATTGCTAAGAGGTATGGTGATGACCCATCCTTCTCAGCCCCCTTGATCTAGAGGGATGGCTTAGTGCCACCAGGGAGGTGAGTAGGAGTCGGATCATAAGATTCGACCATAGCTTCGACCCTCCACCATCCTCGATACTCTTCAGTGTCTTCATAGGCCTCGATGTCCTAGACCTGGAGTGATGTGCACATGAAGGAGGTCGTGTAGAGGCTTTTGAGCCAGCAACCTCAGAGCCTCCTAGATGCGATATGATCGTAGAGCTTCTTCCGAGATCCACTAGCTACGTGACCAGCTAGGCTCATCATCCCAGCCATCACATCAGATAATTATATTATTAAACTTTTTTACTTATTTTAAGTTTTTATATTTAAAAATAATTTATATATTTAGATTTTAGTTTTAGAAGGGGATCTAGCAGCTAAAAATTTAATCTAACCATCCAATCGATAGGTCGGAGGATTTTATAGCTCCATATCATCAAATTAAATATGTAGAAATAATCTATTCAAGAATAGAAGTAGTATATCAAAAGATACATCTCTATATCAAAACCTACTAATTTTATTTTATTTTTTTCATTACAGGATGCTGGGATATGCGGCTCTCATCCACCAATTGCTGAAGAGGAGCAAGAGAAGGAGGTGGGCGACGATGAGGATCGAATCTAATTTTTTTTAATATATTATATTTTTTTTGATACTAATTATGAAAAAAAATATAATTTATATTTTTAATAAAATATAATTACTTTTTTATTTCTAATTATTAGGATTATTCTTGTATTTTAATTAATTATGAATCATAATTTATTATGGCTAATTAAGATAGATTTTAAAAAATATTATTATTATTTTAAAAAATATAAATTAGCTATTAGCGTCGATATTAGCGATGGCAAGTGCCGTCGCTAATAACTATTTGCGATAGCTTTAGAGATGAAGGTTCCATCAATAATAATTTTTTAAATAACTTTTTTTATTTTATTTAAAAATTAAAGAACATTAGCAACCGTATTAGCGATGGTAGATTTGGTCACTAATAATTATTAGAGATGGCATTAGCCACCCAATAGCCATTGCTAATATTTTTTAAAATATTTTATTTTATTTTGATCTAAAAATATATAATTATTAGAGATGGCATGAGAGATAAAATTTTATGTCACTATTAATTATTAGCAATGACATTAGCCATAACATTACAGTCGCTAATATTTTTTAAGCAAAATAATTTAAATATTAAAAAATTATTAGAGATGGAATTTTTTCATCACAAAAATCGTTGCTAATATCATTATTAGTGACGGTGATTTTTGCTATCGCTAATAATGATAATTAGTGACAAGAATTTTTCAGATTGAATTTTGTGATGGTATTAGCGACAACAAGCTTATTAGTAACAGCACCTGGACTATTAGTGATGGCAATTCACCATTGTAAATAGTTTGAATTCTTGTTGTGTTTGTGATTTTAAAAACCGAATCTATAATAAACCCAAATGGCCTCATCCCAGTTATACTAGGTAGACCTTTTCTAGCCATAGCCAATGCCCAAATCAACTATCGAAATGGCCTAATGAAACTTTCTTTTGGTAATATGATCACAGATCTAAATATTTTTAACCTATCTGAAATAAATCAAGTAAGCGACCTTAACTAGATATAGGATAATGTTTATGAACCCACTGACCTAAGTGGTAAAAAATCTGATATGAAACTATAGGTGAATCAGAACTATGAAGAATTTGAAGAGGTCAATTATTTAGCTATAGTAAATACAGAACTTAGATGCAAGCATTCAGCTGAACCATTGTCTAGACCATTAGTAGAGGAAACACCTAAGATAGAATTAAAAACACTCCCTAAACACCTGAAATATGCATACCTAGGTCCATCAAAAATCCTGTCGGTAATTATTTTAGCGAAACCTAGATCCTATACAAGAGGAAGAATTATTGATTGTCCTGAAGAAAAATAAAGAAACATTAAGATGGACCATGGCTGATTGAAAGTAATTAGTCCCTCGATTGTTCAACATAGAATTCATCTACTAGAGGATGCTAAGCCAAAAAGAGATCTCTGAAGGAGACTAAACCCAGCCTTGTAAAGAAAGAAATAATAAAACTCCTTGACAATGGAATAATATATTCAATCTTAGATAGTTCATGGGTAAGCCCAGTATAAGTAGTACCCAAGAAGTCAAGAGTTACTGTAATTTAGAATGATAATAATGAATTGGTCCTAACAAGAGTTCAAACAGGATGGAGGATCTGCATCGACTATAGAAAATTAAATACAGCCACCCGAAATAACCATTTTCCATTGCTCTTCATAGACCAAATGTTAGAACAACTAGCAGGGCATGACTTTTACTATTTTCTAGATGGATATTTGGGATATAACCAGATTCATATAGCTCCTGAGGATCAAGAAAAGATCATCTTTACCGGTCCATATGAAACTTTTGCCTATAGACACAAGCCCTTTGGATTATATAATGTACCAGCTACTTTTCAAAGATGCATGACTAGTATCTTCTCAGACATGGTTGAATGATTTCTTGAAATTTTCATGGATGATTTTTTTATCTTTGGATCTACCTTCTCCGAATGAATACATCATCTCAGATTAGTTTTAAAAAGATGTAAGAAGAAGCATCTAGTGTTAAATTGGAAAAAATACTAGTTTATGGTTAAGGAAGATATAGTCCTTGGTCATGTAATTTCAAAATGAGGTATAGAAGTAGATAAAACTAAGGTAGATTTAATTAAAAATCTTCCACCACCAAAATTAGTAAAAGAAATATGCTCTTTTCTTGGACACGTTGGTTTCTATAGGCAATTTATAAAGAATTTCAGCAAAGTGGCTTGACCATTAACTAACCTATTAGCCAAAGATGCCAAATTTGACTTCACACCTGAATGTCTAGAGTTCTTTGAAAGCTTAAAGAAGGAATTAACGTCAGCCCCAATTATTCATCTACCTATATGGACTCAATCTTTTGAGCTCATGTGTGATGCATCTGATCATGCCATAGGAGTTATTCTAGGTCAAAAGATAGATAAGTTACCTAGAGTGATCTATTATGCTAGCAGGACCTTAAACGAAGCACAGCTTAATTACTCAACTACTGAAAATAAATTTTTAGCTGTAGTATTTGCTTTAGAGAAATTTAGGTCATACTTAGTGGGTTCTCATGTAATTATCTATACTCATCATTGAAAGATGCTAAGGCATGCCTAATGAGATGGATCCTACTTTTACAAGAATTTGATCTAGAGATCAGGGATAAGAAAGGTTCAAAAAATATAGTGATAGATCATTTATCTCATTTAGCAATTGCACCAACCGAGGATATACCCGTTAATGAGTTCTTTCCTGATAAACAATTGCTATCAGTAACATCAAAACCATTATATGCTGACATAGTAAATTTCTTAGCCACTAGTCAAATTTCTATGCACTAGACTACTCAGGATAAGAACAATTTTTTCTCTCAAGTAAAATTTTTATTTGGGATGATCCATATTTATTTAAACAATGTCCTGAACCAAATCATAAGAAGATGTGTCTCTGATAATGAAGTTAGAAGTATTATATTATTTTGCCATGACCAAGCTTGCGGTGGTCATTTTGGAGCTAAAAAAACTATAGTTAAAGTGCTCCAATGTGGATTTTATTGGCCTAATCTATTTAGAGATACCCATGAATACTGTAAAAATTTTGTTAGGTATCAACAAATTGATCGGATCACAAAGAAAGATATGATGCCTATGAATCTAATTTTAGTTGTAGAAATTTTTTATGTATGGGAAATAGACTTCATGGGATCATTTCCAAAATCTTTTGGGAATGAATATATATTAGTAGCTGTTGATTATGTATCCAAGTGGATAGAGACAGTACCATGCAAGACCAATGATAGTAGGATTGTTATCAAATTTCTTAAAGAAAATATTCTATCACGATTTGGTACTCCTAGAGCTATTTTCAGTGATCGCGGAATAAACTTCTACAATTGATCCTTTGTATCACTAATGAAGAAGTATAACATTACCCATAAACTGGCCACACCCTATCATCCACAGACGAGTGGGCAAGTTGAAGTTTCTAATCATCAAATCAAGTTGATTTTAGAGAAGACAATAAGTACAAATAGAAAAGACTAATCTTTGAAATTAATAGATATACTCTGGGCATGTCGCATAGCATTCAAGATCAACTTAGGAATATCTCCATATAGGCTTGTATTTGGTAAAGCATGTCACTTGCAAGTAGAATTGAAACATAGGACAATGTGGGCCACTAAACAACTGAATATGAACTTGGATGCAGCCGGTGATCTAAGAATATTACAAATCAATGAACTTGAGGAAATTAGGATGAAGCCTATGAAAATGCCAAAATTTATAAAGAAAAAACTAAAGCTTTTCATGACCAAGTAATTAATAGAAAATCTTTTACATTTGGATAAAAAGTTCTTTTATACAATTCTAGGCTACACCTATTTTTGGGTAAATTAAGATCTCGATGGACTGGACCATATATTGTTAAGAAAGTCTTCTCACATAGGGCCATAGAAATTGAAAACCCAAGTAATGGTGTTACTTTTAAAGTTAATGGACAACGACTAAAACTATTCTTGGAACTACCCACTAAATCTAATGAAAAAGCTATGGTTCTTTTACGAACTGATTTACTCGGAATTAATTTTTGGACAAATCTAGCTGAAGATGTTAAACTTAATGCTTACTGGGAGGTAACTCAGGTTTTTATATTTAACATTTTTTTTTTGTTTTTAGTTTACCTTTCTTTCAAGAATAAGTTGGGGGGAGAACTAAAAATCCATGATGAATGAAGAACAATTAAAACCCAGATCGAGCTAAGAATATACTAAGTGTTGGGATAAACTATCTTCTCTTGGACCAGCATGGCCGCTTGGTGATTAGCCAAGCAATAAGGAATAATCTCCTAGGATTAACACAGAAGCAAAATAATGGATTCAAGAGAAAAGAGAAAAAGAGAGCACAAGAATTTTTCAAAGAAAAGAGCTTTATTTAATAAATTCAGCATCATCTACAATCTTGACCTATTTTCAATATTTATACTTTACAAAAGAATCAAGCTCCAAGCTCATAGAAAAATATTTTAAAATACAAATATCCCACGTACACAAAATAAATCCATAAAAACTGAGCTGGCTAACCTGCGACTAGGTTGGCTCAGTCTAAGACTGACCCAACCCAGTTGTGTATTATGCCAATAGTTTGAAAATACTACTTTCTGTCTGAATTTTTCTTTGAGACATAACCGACCCAGTCCTAGACTGAGTCGGTCTAGTTTCCAACGTAGCAGGCTCAATCTCAGGGTGAGCCAACTTAGTTTCTGAACTTTGCTACTCAGGCTGATTTCTCTTTCGGCTTGCTCCTATCTTTCCATGATCTATCTTCTCATATTTTCAAGATTTAGAAGTACCACTTTTGAGCTCACATTCTCTACTTTGGTGCTTCCAAGTCCTTGTGAACTCATCTCTTCTCAGCAAATCCATCCTTGCCACACACATCTGAAAGTTATTTTTGAGGAGTACCTTCATAAGTGCATTAGACTTATTCTCCTTGGTATGGACCTTCATCAGTTCTACTTCACCTTCCTCCACTAGCTCTCTGATCCTATGGTACCTCATGTCTATATGCTTTGTGCGTGCATGATAGACTGGATTCTGTGCCAACAGCAGAGCACTCTGACTATCACTGAATAGTGTCACCTTGCTTTGCTCCACCCCCAACTCAACAATCAGCCTCCTAAGCCAAAAGGCTTTCTTCGTAGCCTTCGTTATTCTAATATACTCAACCTCTATGGTAGACAAGGTCATAATTAGCTGAAGAATTGATCTCTAAGACATCGGTCCACCATACACGCAGAAAAGATATCCAGTTGTAGACCTCCTTATATCAAGATCTTCTGCATAATTTGCATCTACAAATTCTTTTAGAGAACTCAAACCTCCATCTTCAAATCCTCCAAGATGCCCACCAAACACCAAACCATAATCCCTTATTTCATGCAGATATCGCAATATCCATTTCAATACTTTTCAATGTTTCTTCCTAGGGTTAGCCATGTATCTACTAACCATGCTTACTGCATGTGCTATATCTGGTCTATAGCATACCATAGTGTACATTACACTGCCTATAACATTTGTATAAGAAACTTTTTCTATATATTCTCTCTCCTCTTTTGATTGGGGGCTTTATAACTTGGAGAGAGATATATGGCTCGGTAATGGCGTCTCTGCAGGTTTGGCCTTCTTCATCCCAAATCTCTTCAGAATTTTTTGGATAATCTTTCTTATGACAAATGGAGCACTCCTTTGCATCTATCTCTACAAATCTCCATTCCAAGAAGTTTCTCAGCTGGATGTAGATCCTTCATCTCAAACTCAAACGATAATATTCTTTTCAGCCTTTTCATAGCTTCCATACTTCTACTGGCTATAAGCATATCATCTACATATAGTAGCAAGGATAGAGCATTCTCCTCATCTACATCCTTGACGTAGACACAGCAATCATGTTCACATCTACTGAAATTCAGACTCAAAATAAAACTATCAAATCTTCGATACCACTGACGAGGGACTGTTTCAAGCCATATAAAGACCTTTTGAGTAAACACACCTTTTTTTCCTATCCAGTCTCCATGAAACCATCTGGCTGCTTCATGTAGATCCTTTTCTCTAATGTGTCATGAAGGAAGGCCGTTTTCACATTCATCTGTTCCAACTTCATGTTGTACTATGCCACCAGTGACAGCAAAATCCGAATAGATATATGATGCACCACAGGAGAAAAAATTTTTGTGTAGTCAATCCCTTCCCTTTTGTGAGTATCCCTTTTGCTACCAGTCTTGCTTTGAATCTGACTTCACCTTATTCTGAAGGTGCCTCTTTCTTTATGAACACCCACTTTGAGCCAATAGGTCGAGCACCTTCTAGAAGATCCACCAGCTACCATGTCTGATTCTTTTCAAGTGATTCCATCTCCTTCATTATGGCCTGCATCCATGAATCATGATCCTCACTCTCCATAGCCTTTGCATAATTTTCTAGATCTCCATTAGCAGTGATGAGTGCATAGAAGATAATCTCATCAATGCCATATCTAACTAGTTTCCTGATAGTATACTGGGATTTGTGCAATGCCACTTCCACTAACATATCTCTGCCTGATGTCTGTGGCTGATCCTGCACATCCATCTAAACTGCTGGCACTTCATGCTAGTCTTTCATCTGAGTATCTTTTCTTCTACCCAGCTCCACCTCAATAGGAACACTCCTATACGTGAATTCGGACTGCATGTCATCTATTTCAGACTGGCCACTGTTGTTCACCTTTGTCTCCCCAGTCCCATCTATCCCAGACCTCCTCAAGATGCTCTTCTCATCAAAAGATAATGTCCCTACTGATCACTGAACTTCTGTGCCTGAGAGTCCTACAGCAGGTATCCCCTTGACTTCCTTGTGGATATCCTATGAATGTCATCTTTTGATATTTTGGATCTAATTTGCTCCTCTCGATTTCCTCCACATGTGCATAGCTGGGCAATTGAAGACCTTTAGGTAGCCACTCTCCACCTTTTTTCACTTTAGACTTTCTTTGAAATGCGTCCATTCAGCTTATGATGTGGGGATCTATTCACAAGAAAATAAGAAAAAGTTAAGGCATCATCCCAAAAGGATTTTGAAAGTGATGTTTGCAGCCTCAAACTCTATGCCTTCTCGATTAATGTTTGATTCATTCTCTCCACGATACCATTCTGCTAGAAAGTAATCTTCACCGTGTAATGGTGTTTGATGCTATTTTTCCTCACAGTACCTCCTGAACTTTAGGCTAGTATACTCTCCTCCATTGTCTGACCTCAAGGCACTTCACCTATCTTCCTGACTTCTCATCTACTTCAGCTCTCCAGGCTTTGAACTAGGCAAACATGTCTGATTTTTCTCTAATCAGATAAATCCATACATTCCTTGAGAAATCATCAATGAAAGTGATAAAATACCTTGCCCCACCTCTAGCTGATATAGGAGCTGATCCCCATACATCCGAGTGCACTAAATCCAGCACTCTTTCATTATGCTTGGTACTTCTGACAAATTTTATCCTATGTTGTTTGCCAAAGATACACGACTCACATAAATTTATGCCCGTCTTCTTTAGGACTGGAATCATATCTCTTCTGCTAAGTTCAGTGAGCCCATGGTCACTTATATGATCCACTCGATAGTGCCATAGTCGATATAAAATATGCTCCTCCTATGCCGCTACTAGCACCTCTGCACTATCATTTACCACTAAGCCTTCCATTTTGTAAAGATTGTTGCTCAGTCTTCTACCTTTCATCACCACCAAAGCTTTCTTAAAAATTTTCAAACATCCACTCTCAGCCTGGCTACTAAAAGCATAATCCTGCTCCTCCAAGTAGCCTAAAGAAATTAAATTCTTTTAAAACTCCGGTACATGCCTTGACATTTGATAATGTACGAATAATCCTATCATACATCCTCATCCTAATAGAGCTAATTCCAGCTACTTTGTATGGGTGATCATCTCCAAGGCTATTACTTTCACCATCGACCTTTCTGGTAGGTAGCAAATCCACTCTCGATGAGAAGTATAGTGGTGCAAGCATACTGAATCTAATACCCATATAGTATCGTACTCTATGGATCCATTTGATATAACTAACAGGTCTTCTCCACTACTCACAGAAGCTGTATCATCTTTCTTATCGATCTTCCCTTTCTCTGATCTCAAAAGGGGAGAATCTTTCCTCAGGTGTCCAAGGCTGATGACATTTATAACATTTTAATGTCTTTCCTCTGATCCCGAGACTTCGATATACCCTTGAACTTTTCCTCTTATCTTCTCTTATGATTTTTCTATCTTTCATTCATAGCCAAGATCTTAGACTTAGGATCTTTCTTACAGATTTTCTCTCTTTGCTCATTTGATCTAAGCATACCAACAACCACTTCATAGTTTAGGGTCTCCTTCCCATAAACTAAATTTGTTATGAGACCATCATATGAACCTGGGAGAGAACATAATAGTAGCAATGCCCGATCCTCCTCGTCGATCTTTACATCCAAACTCATCACCTCAGAACACACCTGATTGAACCTTTAGATATGTGCAATAAGATCTCCATCTTCAGGCATCCTTAGACTATACAACTGTTTCTTCAACCATAGTTTGTTCGTCATATTCTTCCCTATGTATGTGTTTTTCAGTCTCATCCAGAGCCCCTTTATCATAGTCTCTATCCAAACCTCGGGCAAAATCTAATCGACCAAGCACATCCGGAATTGTGCTGAAAGCAATTTTCTCCAACCCTTTCCAATCCTTAGCACTGATCTTTTTCGACCCTTCTCTTGTCAAGATCCTTGTAGATCTTCTACTAAACCAATAAGTCCTTTATCCTTCGCTGCCATAGGATAAAGTTCTCCTTGCCATCAAACTTCTCAAAATCCATCTTGAATCCACTCGATTTCATGACTTTAAATAAGTTAAGAACAGATCCCTAACATCCTTCTTCGATCACACACCAGTAACACTACCCTTCAAAGAAGATCTAAACATCCTAGATTTTTTTTTTAATCGTCTGTATCACCGTCCCTCCGTGTAACCAATCTTCACCTTAATCTAGAGACAAACAATAAAGAAACAAGAATATTTTAGGATAAAACCTGGTGCAACATATCCTGGATGTAGTAACCTTAGGTATCTTTCTTCCTTCCATGCAACACCGCTCTGATACCAATTATTGGGATAAACTATCCTCTCTTAGACCGGTGTAGTCATTGGTGATTAGCCAAGCAATAAGAAATAATCTCCTAGGATCAATGTGAAAGCAAAATAATGGATTTAAGAGAAAAGAGAGAAAGAGAGTACAAGAATTTTCTGAAAGAAAAGAGCTTTATTCAATAAATTTAGCATCATCTACAATCTTGACCTATTTTCAGTATTTATACTTTACAAAAGGATCAAGTCCCAAGCTCATAGAAAATTTTTTTAAAATCCAAACATCCCCACGTATACAAAATAAATCCATAAAAACTGAGCCGACCTAGTTTCAGACTGAGCCAGGCTAACCTACGATTGGATCAGCTCAGTCTTAGACTGATCTGACCCAGTTGTGTACCATGCCAATAGTCTAAAAATGCTACTTTCTATCTAAATTTTTCTCTGAGATATAGCCAATCCAGTTCTGGACTGAATCGGCCTAGTCCCCAACTTAGTCGGCTCAGTCTCAGGATGAGCCAGCTTAGTTTCTGAACTTTACTACTCTGACTGATTTTTTTTTCCGACTTACTTTCGTCTTTCCATGACCTATCTTCTCATATTTTCAAGACTTTGAGAGTACCACTTTTGAGCTCATACTAAGCTAGGTGAACTCTTTTCTTGTTATCTTCTTGTTATTTATCACACCCTATTTTTCTTTTCTTTATTAAGGATAAGAAAAATTAAGTTAGGGGGAAAGGCTAAAAAAAATATTTAAGTCCTCAAGTATAGTAATGATTAGTCTTATGTACCTAATTTCATGCTGATTTAAAATTTTTAGATATTTTAATCGATGATTGATTAAAGGTCTAGAGAATTTTTAAAATACTAAGGATCCAATTATTAAGAAAATCTAATAAATGGTCAGGTCTAGAACAGAATAAATTTTTGAGTGATTCTAAAATCTTCTTCTAGCCAATATTCAATAAAAAATCTACTTTATATAGGTATGACTGAAAAAAATTATAAAAAAAATTATGAGAAAATATTATGAAAAAAAATAAAAAAGCAAGTTCTAAATATTGATCTTCTATCAAGTAACTGGGTCGCATTGCTTAAGTAAGCAATGTTATTCATGTCAAAAAGTAGGTAATATAAAGAAGCTTATTATACAGTTAGTTTTAACCAGTAGTCTCTTTGACTTGAGCCAGAGGGATATTCTACACCTAATATCCTAAAGCCAACTGGTTTGAAAGTTATTGGTCCAAAGCTCGTTACAAGGGTTAGATAGAAAGCTTAAGAGGTTAAAACATTGCACTAACTGTGTAATAATAAAAAAAACTCTAGTCCATACAAAGATAGAGGATTTAAAGAATAAAGGTGGAGAATTGGTTAAAGAAAAGCTCTAAAATTTTATGTTCTTTACTTAACCATAATTTGGAATGGAATTAATAATCTGATGATGTATTTCTTAAATCTCTAATTAGGTATCAATTGACTTTAGGATGATCCTGAAGAAACTTGCATATCCTATCGAGTCAGTATATATTTCTACTTTTTCTCTTTTTACTCGAGGATGAGTAAAACTCAAGTTGAAGGATGTGATAATTATCATAAATTACTTAAATAATAGCATTAAATTATATATTAATTAATATTTATTTTAAAAAATTAATATTTTTATTAGTATTTTATAGAATAAAGTTTAATAATATGAAGAACTTGAATTTATGGATTCTAACAGAATAAATTTTACTCAAATCAGAGCTAAAATGAAAAAGATATGAAGTCCAAAAGTTTAAAAGAAAAAAATAGACCGGCCGACTGAATTGGTCGGTCCAGCCAGACCCGATTCCAGCAAAAATTGGCCCAACCAAAAAAGTTGATCAATGCATGGTGGACTGATCGACCAGTCCATGGAATGGGCGCAGACCGCCTAGCTCAGCATGTGCGGTGAATCAAAATGCACTGCATGGTGGACTTGAACCCTTAAAGGATGCACAGAAAAACAATCATGGGGTACATGGGCATTTTGGTCATTTAATCTGATGTGGCAGGTAGTGATTGGCTGTGGTTTTCGATGAGCTTGGTTCACGATGGTCTACAGCTATAATGAAGCACCATCCAACGGCTCTCATCACTCTCGATTGGCATCCAATGGTAGCACATGAATCCTTGTTTGATTAGGTTATAGGCTTTATCTAAGCACGATCCAACAGTAGAAATTCATCCAGACAGAGATCCAACGGCCAGTATTAAATCCGAGCATTGATCAAAGGCTTTGTGGCTGATTTTTGATGGATTTTAGAGCGTTCGATTAAGATCCAACAACTAGGAAGCTTTAGGGTGTTTGATTTCGATCCAGGCTCAGGTTTTGACTTCGAAAATAACTCTAAAAACCCTATTTTTTCCCTCTATTTAAACACTCTTACACCTACAACCTAAAAATAGTCTTCTACACCAAACAACAAAGAAAAATAGAGCTTCTTTTCTTTCTTTCTCTCTCTTCTCCTTCTTCTTTCTTCCTTCTTTCTTCTTATAACCTTCAATCAAAGAAGCTCTAAAGATGCCGGGAGTGAGTAGATCGTCAACCATGCACGACTAAGGAGCTAAATTTTGAGAGAGTAGATGAAATCTTCTGACATATGTTGTAATATTTTTTTTAATCTTTTGTTATTACTTTTTATGTAAACATGTTCTCTTGCTCAATTTTTAATAAAATTTATTTTTTTATGCATGATATTCTGATTACTTGATATGCTATTTATTGATTAAAGATCTAAATAAATTATATTCATTAGAATAGATTATGATCGATAAATATAGTCTACATTTAATTTAATAATTTATTTTCAAAAATAATTATTAAAATCTATGTTCTTAATTTTTAAGAATTAAAGTATTGAATAATTTTTAATTTCATAAAGAAGGATCATTATCAAGAGATATAATTCATGCTCTAAGAAAATAAATTATAATCATAACTAAATTCTTAAAAATAATAAAATTTTATATTAAAAAGAATTACCACAACCATGCTGAAGATGGATTTAAAATTCTAGAATAATTTTTATTAATTCAAAAACCCTAATTAATTAAGTATTTACTTATTTTTATTTTTATTTTAATTTGATAAACTCTCAATTTGATCTCTTTAATCTACTTATTTAAATTTTTACTTTAAAACTAAATTAAAAATTTTATTTTTGATTAAAATTAAATGTAACTTAGTTTTTAATTTTTGAAAAAATTGATACTCGACTCAGCACTATCCTAAATATTAAAATTAAATTTAATCTTTATTTATTACTTTAATGATAAGAAATCATTAAGAGACCAAGTTATGATGTAGTCAAACTATAACGCACTCAAGATGAATTATCGATGCATCTCAGATCTAAGAACCAAACACACAACTGTAGCATCGAGCTTAGTTATCGATGAGAAAGTAGACTCCCTTATGACTGCTCGAGGTGATCACGCTCAGTACCCTCATTCTCAATAAGTATCTATACTCTCACTCTAGTATTTCCACATCATTGACTTAAGACTCATCTATCCTAAAAAAATGATTATACACCAATCTTCTGGATCGATCACCATCCTCGTGATGATCCTATGATCGAGAGTAGTTTATGAGTTAATTATGAAAATACATGTCTTAAATTTTTAACTCTTGAAAATATATATTATTAAATTTATTAAATCAAAGGATGTATCACAAACACTTTATACATAATGTGATAGAAGAAAATAATTTTTTATTAATTTTAAGTTAAATTATAAAAATGCCCCTAGAATGTGTATTATAAATGTCAGGCAATCTGGCTTCTAGGACACTCATCTAACTGTATGGCCTTATTCTTTGGATTTTGATAAAACTAAAAAGATAATTGGAATAATTTTTTTGAGTTCTAGTGTTCAGTTGTTTTTAATACAATGGTGAGGATTATCTTATTTGTAGTTATTTTATCTCTTTAAAGCTACTAGTCTTCATATATTATTCAGTGGTACATGATACTTAAATAAGTTACTAATGCACCATTTTTAATTTTATTTATTATTATAGATGATCCACATTTTGAAATTGGATAGGACAGTAATATCTAAAAATTGATTATATACTAATATTTTATTATTGATACTAGAAGTTCATTTATACCCATGCTTTGGTAACTCCCACGAGTTCTATAAGAGTGCAATTGAGCCGAGTCAAGTCGAGTAATTGGAAGCTCGAGCTCGACTTGACTCAAAATACTCGAGCTTGAAACTTGGCTCGAGCTCGATCGAGTCTTAACATCTTAAGTTCGAACTTGGCTTAATGAAAAATAAGCAAAGCTCGAGATCAACTCAACTCGACTCGAATATGAGCTGAGCCAAACTCGAGCTCGAGTTCAAACTTGAAATCGAACCTTATTTTACTAATAATATATATTAATATATATTATAAATAAAATTATTATTATATATATATTTGAGTAGACTCATGATCTTTCAAGTCGAGTATCCTGCTACTTAAGCTCGACTTGCATACTCGAGCTTGACTCGAACTCAATAATAATCAAGTCGAGTCGAGCTTGAGTAGCTCAACTCATTTGCAGCCCTAAAATTCTTGATACATATGTATTTAGTTACCCACATTTAATAAAAAATGATGTACACTAGGTCTATACCTATGTATATACTCTAATCTACGTTAGATGTTACATGGGTAAAGTAGGAAATACATATATGAAATGAAATAATATGGGTATAAACTACACCCATGTCGGATATATCCATGTTTATCTAAACATGTGTACCAACATGATGTTGAAAATCAAGCAGGATTTAAAGCATGCATTTTAAAAATTTTTTTGAATTAAATTTTAGTGGAAGCAAAATTAATCTAAAATTAATTTTATATATGCTATGATCATATCATAAAATCCTACTCAGAATCTAGACATGCTAATATGTATTAGAAAATTTAAATGCGATCGATCAGCAAATCATATTTACTGATCAACTTATGTTCAGAACACAATACCTTTGTGCCGGTAGATGATCTCCATGATCCTAATCTATAAGAGGAAGCTCATGATGTTGCACTATAGCCGCACACTTATCTAGCCTCTATGGATGGTCCACATGGAGCTTCTGATTCCAATCAGCTCCACCAGAGTGCTAGCTTCTTGTTGGAGCCTTCGATGGTCAATTTTTGTCGATCTAATCAATGATCCACTTTTTGATCTCTCGAACACTCCGAAAGATTAGAGAATATGCTTTGGAGGATGAGGGATTGATGTGGAAATTTTCTAGGTCAATCGATGCTCATAGCACTGAAACTCACCACCCGAATTCTAGGTCGAAACCCTAGGGCTACCCACACCTGGAAACCCTAGAGTCCTCACCTTAAGATTTATCTGACACTCAGATCACTCACCTAGAAGCACTCACACGCCTTCTCGGTGATTTTATGTGAAACATTTTTCACACAAAAATCAAAGGCCAATTTCACTTACATCTTATCTAAGAAAAAAAGCCGAGTGCTAAAAGATTGTCGGAAAACCCTAGCACTCAGATGACTCCGTACGCCCACCTTTTGAACTCTTTCCATGAAAACCTTTTTTCATAGGTAGAAGGACTCTCCTTTCTACCTATGCCCATTCATAAAACTAATTTTAAATGGTCGACTAGAATTAAGAAAACAAAAAGTGGCGTGAAGAAAAAGATGGTGCAGCGAATTTCTTTCTCTCTCTCTAGACTTTTCTCACCCCCAGATGAATGCGCCTCATATAGGAAATCTTTCTCACGCAGTCACTCACTCATCACTCACATGCACCAAAAAAATCCCATTTAAAATGGGCATGCAAATGATGGGAAAACTGCATGAGATCTGATAAGGGTTGGAGGTTAGGTGTTTTAACCAATCTACTTGAATTTAAAATTCAAGTAGATGTTTTATCCTACTCCAATGCCTCATCTAGGTAGGTGATATTCAGAAGGACTCTCCTTCTATGCATCTATGTTGAAAACACCCTGGAAGGTGCGACAAAAATCCATATGAGGCATGAAAAAATGGATAAGGTTGGATTGGCTCCAACCTCCAACCAAAAAATTGAATTCAAAATTCAAACTCAACTACAACCTAATCCAACTTTTGGACCAGGTCAAAGGGAGAAGGAAGAGGGGCACAAACACCATTCTGGGCTTGGGAAATCACATGCAGAAAATAAAGGGGCATGGAGAAGGGCATGAATAAAGTCAAAGGTGGTCATGGGAGTTCAAAATTCAAACAAGCTTTGAATTGGTTCAAACTTGGTTTCAACCAAACCAATTAATCTAGATCCAATTAGATCAGAATTAAAATGCCAAAATGTACAAAAGTAATGAAAATATCCTAAAATAATAATTTTATTTATTATAATAATTTAAGTACTTTTACAATCAACTCAACTATCTACAACCTAGATGATTGGCTTTAGGATACATTTTCCAATAACTCTCACTTAGACTAAAGCCATTCAGAATTGTATTGTATACCCATCATCCATTTGTGATTATCGAACTCTTTGATTCTAAGGACTTTAGTAAATGGGTCGGCCATGTTCTTCTTTTCCGTTGATCCTCTGAAGCTTGATGTTATCTCATTCCACGATCTCTCGTACAAGATGATAGCAATGCAGAATGTACTTGGTGCATTGATGTGCCTTCGGCTCCTTCACTTGAGCTATGGTTCTAGTGCTGTCATAATAAAGCAAAACTAGACCATCCAAAGAGAATGCTACTTTCAGCTCACCGATGAACTTCTGTAGCCACACAACTTTCTTCATAACATTGGATGCCGCGACATACTCTACCTCACACACAAAATCGGCCATAGTATGTTGCTTGAAACTCTTCCAGCAGACCACTCTGCCGTTTAGGATAAATACATAACCAACATACTCTTGTTGTCATCATAATCTGACTGAAAACTAAAATCAATGTATCCCATAAGTTTCAAGTCAGTATCTCTATAGATGAGCCACTGGTCCTTAGTATTTCTTAAATACTTTAGGATTGTCTTTACAACCTTTCAGTGATTCTCACTTAGATCAGACTGGTACCTACTCACTATTCTTAGTGAGTATGCCATATCCGATTTCGTACACGTCATGGCATACATAATAGAACTCATTATCGAAGCATATAGTATTCTACTCATATGCTCTCTCTCTTAAGGAGTGTTGGACAATCCCTCTTCATGAGAGTAATCCCATGACCTATCAAAAGATAGTCCTTCTTGGAATTCATCATGCTGAACCTCTTCAGCATGGTATTGATATATGTGGACTGAAATAATCTAAGCAATCTTTTAGATCTATCTCTATAGATCTTTATCTCTAGGATGTAGGAAGCTTCTCCCAATTTCTTCATGAAGAATTACGATGACAGCCAAATCTTTATTACTTGTAGTGCTGAGATGTCATTCTCGATTAAGAGAATCATCCATATATAGTATAAGAAATACAACCATAGAATCGTTAGCCCATTTATACATGTAGGGTTCCTCTCCATTCTTAATGAAGCCATACATTCTGATTATCTTATCAAAATGCATGTTTCAACTCCGCGATGCTTGCTTCAATCTATAAATGGATCTCTGAAGCTTGCACACCTTGGACTTGTCTATGAATGTGAAATCCTCAGACTGTATCATATACACGTCTTTTCGTCTACCTCTTCATTTAGAAAAGCTATCTTCACATCCATTTATTAGATCTTATAGTCTAGATATGTCGCTATCTCAAGCATGATTTGAATGGACTTGAGCATTGCCATTGAAAAAATATCTCATCATAGTCAATACCATAATGCTGACGATATTCCTTGGCAACTAGATGGGCTTTATAGATCTCCACCTTTCCATCTATGCTCCTTTTTCTTTTGAAAATTCACTTACATCCAATAGATTTTACCCCTTCAGGTGGATCAACTAGTGTCCATACATTGTTGACCTTCATGGACTCCATTTTTGACTTCATGGCTTCTAGCCATTTATCAAAGTCGAACCTCTGCATGGCATCCATGTAGATGATCGTATCCTCATCGTTCTTCATCGAGTTCAACAGGATCACCATTCTAGATCAAGAAACCATAATATCTGTCCGATTGATGCGGTACTCTACTGGATCTTCTTAAAGGTGCCTTTTCAACGAGCTCTGAATTTAATCTTATCAAATCTAGTTCTACAGATTTACTAGAATGTGTCAGTTCTTTCACCTATCGAATTTTACTAAGTTCAATATTAGAGGTAGCAATTCTTTCCATAAGAAACTTTCTTTTTCCAAAAAGATTGTCCTATTGCTGATGAACATCTTTTATTCTTCAGCAAGATAAAAGTAATAACCACTAGTTTTCTTAGGATATCCTATAAATAAGTATTTATCAGACCTAGGTCTAAGCTTTTTTGGTTGCAAACGTTTAACATAAGCCGGACATCCCCAAATCCTAAGGTGAGAGAGTGTCCGGCTATGCCCAGTCCATATCTCATATGGAGTCTTTGCAATAGACTTGCTTAGGAATATTGTTCAAAACAAAATAAGCAGTCTCGAGTGGATACCCTCAAAATAAAATTTGCAGACTTGTAAAATCCATCATGGACTAAATTATGTCTAACAAGGTTCGATTCCTCCTCTCAAACGCACCATTATATTATGGTGTTTTAGGAGGGATCCATTATGAGAGAATTCCATTCTCTCTTAGATATATCAAAAATTCATTGAAAAGATATTCATCTTCTCGGTCTGATCGAAGAGTTTTAAGACTCCTTTCAAGTTTTTTTTCTATCTTATTTCGATATCGTTTGAACATTTCAAACGAATCGGATTTACTCTTCATAAGATAGACGTACCCATATCTAGATAGATCATCAGTAAATATAATGAAGTAGTAGAATCCACCTCTAGCATATATATTCATAGGTCCACATACATCAGTATGTACTAGACCTAGAAGCTCAGTGGCCCATTCACCTTTTTTAGTAAAAGGTGATTTGGTCATCTTACCAAGAAGGTAGGACTCACAGGTATTCAATGATTCACAATCATCGATGTCAAGGATGCGCTTCTTGACGAACCTATTAATTCTATTCTTTTTTATTTGACCGAGCCTACAGTGCCAAGTTAGGCATCGGTGACGTTATCTAGTTTTGGATGTTTATTTAACGTATACATTACACTAATAAACTATGATAAAATATAAATGCCATTTTCTAATTATCTTCACATTACTGTAATATCATTCATAATGATATCGTAATAATTTTTTTTATTAACAAATAATAACTATCTTGGGCCAAAAGATCAATGGATATTATATTCATCATAAAAAATGGATAATAGTGACAGCCACTTAAAATGACATTATTATTTTTGAAAACAAGCTCAAGAGTTTTCAATGCTAGGACTAAAACTTTACTTCCATCTCCAACATTAAAAAATCTATCATCATTCTCAAACTTTCTACTAATTTGATGTTCATGCAACGAATTGCATATGTGAATTAGACTCTCGATATCTAATACCCAGGTAGATATATCACAAATGAAGAAATTGCAAGGTATTATCATATAATAGTCTTGACCAGCAATCACTTACTGATTTCTCCTATTCAGGTCAAGAGAACTATTCCTCTTTGGGTCTGCTTGATTAGGGTTAATACTAGACTCCTCGTAATTAGGTTCTAAAAGCCTGTCACTATCCAATAGTGAATGGAGCAGACTAAAACTGGCTGTTCTATTTATCGAAAAGAAAAACATGAAACCTTATTAACCCTAAAGACTTGGACTTTAGTCTAAAGTTCTTCCACTATTTTATGAATTGGTAGCCTCCACCTCTAATTCGAGGAATTACATTAACTCCTTAGAGGGTAATAGAATCCACATAGACTACAAACGAATTCGAAAAAATCTCTAGCTAACCCGTATGCATCTACAAGTAGGTTCACAATCAATTATTTTTTTAAATAATTTTTAGTAATTAGATTTTTTCCTAGAAGCCAATTCAGTAGGCTAAGGCCTCAATTGTAAAGATCTGGTTAGGTCCAACCATTAATATGATTGAGTTCGGTGCATCAAACCAATGATGACCAGGCCTAAGGAAAGCTCTAGCTAACCTGATCATCGTTAAGAGAGTGCGACCTAATCATGATATGATGAATAATAATTCTAATATCCAGATGAACATCAGGTGTAAGGTACCTCCAATATCCACCTAGAAAATTGGACTCATTACTATTTACCTTAATGGGAGGCTATGACTCGATTATCCCTATAACTTAGTCATTTTAAGGATCTAAAAATTTAGAGAATTTAGGTTACATGTGATTTAAGGATAGAAAGGATACAGACCAATTTTCTTTCACTAACTTCATCAAGTCAAATCCTCTCACTGACTTCACCAAGTCAATAGGTTAGGATTAGAATCAATTTAGGTCCATGGGCACCTAATTTAGTCTTACTAATTGAAATCAGTCAAACTGACTCCTAGTGACATGGGTGAGCTTGAATCACCAAGTGATCTAATCAAATCCTAATAGACCATATCAGTCAGATAAGTAAGATCAATGGAAGGGATATGTCATTAACTCATCAAAGATCGAATTAGTACGAGTAGCTCCTAATTAGAAACCACTGGTCTTGACTCCCAAACTTATCTTAGACACCAACTGGTTAATTAGATTTAATCTGATCAACCTAGTGATTATGGGCTTGACCGCATAGCCATGAATTAAGTCCATCTTGATCTTTGTTAAAGACATAGACTTGTCCAACTATAACTATTAAAGTTGAATCTAGAGAATCCTTAATCTAATCTAATTCAATATTTGGTTAGATTTAATCAATTTCTCTAATTTAGTCCATTCTTCAACTAACCTTAGGTCTAGCCCAATTAATAGACCTAATTCATCTAACCCTTTAATCCATAATTTTATGCATTTATCTTAGAATCTTTAATTCATAATTCTAGATCCTACTAGACAATACTTAATTCTTTTAATTAAATTTTAGGCTGATGGATTGGGGTTCGATATTTTAAAAATATTTTTTAAATTTTAAAAAGTTTTTAATTTTTGTTCACCAAATGAGTTGACTCAGGTCATTTCATAAACAATAACCTATTGCTATTTTTATAATAGAAAATAAACCATAATAAAATTAAAGCATGAATCACATATTAGATCTAATCTAACATATTCATGTTTAATTTTAATTTATTATTTTTTATTAATTAAAATAATTTTAATTAACATATAAATATATCATATATGCTAGCATTTAATTTTTTAATTAATATACATGTATGTCAAGCAATCCTTGCTCTCAATACCACTGTTGGAAATCGAGCAGGATTTAAAGCATGCATTTTAAAAAAAAATTTGAATTAAATTTTAGCAGAAGCAAAATTAATCTAAAATTAATTCTATGCATGCTACTATCATATTATAAAATCCTACTAAAGATCTAGATATGCTAATATATATTAGAAAATTTAAATGTGATCGATCAGTACAAATCAATATTCACTGATCGACTTGTATTCAGAACACAATATCTTTGCACAAGGTAGATGATCTCTATGATCCTAATATGTAGGAGGAAGCCCACAATGTCATACTACAACTGCACACTTATCTGGCCTTTACGAATGTTCCACACAAAGCTTCTAGTCTCAATCAGCTCCACCAGAGTGCTAGCTCCTTGCCGAAACCTTCGATGGTGATCTTCGCTGATCCAATTGATGATCTACTTTTTAATCTCTATGATACTCTAGAAGACCAAAGAATATGCTTTGGAGGATGAGGGATTGATGTGGGAATTTTCTAGGTCAACCAATGCTCATAGCACTAAAACTCACCATCCGAACCCTAGGTCAAAACCCTAGGGCTACCCACACCCGAAAACACTAGATTCCCCACTCTCAAGATTTATCTGACACTCAGATCACTCACTTAGAAGAACTCACATGCCTTCTCGATGATTTTATGTGAAACATTTTTCACACAAAAATTAAAGGCCAATTTCACTTAGATCTTATCTAAGAAAAAAAGTCGAGTGCTGAAAGATCGTCGAAAAACCCTAGCACTCAGATGACTCCATACGCCCACCTTTTGAACTCTTTCCATGAAAACATTTTTTCATAGGTAGAAGGACTCTCCTTTCTGCCTATGCCCATTTATAAAACTAATTTTAAATGGGCAACTAGAATTAAGTAAAACAAAAAGTGGTGTGAAGAAAAAGATGGCGTAGGGAATTTCTTTCTCTCTCTCTCTAGACTTTTCTCACCCCCAAACAGATGCACCTCACACAGGAAATCTTTCTCACATAGTCACTCACTCATCATTCACATGCACAAAAAAAATCCCATTTAAAATGGGCATGCAAATGATGGGAAAACCACATGAGATCAGATAAGGGTTGGAGGTTAGGTGTTTTAACCAATCTACTTGAATTCGAAATTCAAGTAGATATTTTATCCTATTCCAACACCCCATCTAGGTAGGTGATGTGTAGAAAGGACTCTCCTTTTGTGTGCCTACACTAAAAACACACCAAAAGGTGCGACAAAAATCCATATGAGGCATGGAAAAATGGATAAGGTTGGATTGGCTCCAACCTCCAACCAAAAAATTGAATTCAAAATTCAAACTCAACTACAACCTAATCCAACTTTTGGACCAGGTCAAAGGGAGAAGGAAGAGGGGCACAAACACCATTATGGGTGTGGGAAATCACATGTAGAAAATAAAGGGGCATGGAGAAGGGCATGGACAAAGTCAAAGGTGGTCATGGGAGTTTAAAATTCAAACAAACTTTGAATTAGTCCAAATTGGTTTCAACCAAATCAATTAATCTAGACCCAATTAGGCAAGATTAAATCCAATCAAATTAGGCTTAATCCAATTTAATAAATTTTTAATCAAATTAAAAATTAATTAAGTTCAATCTCTGATCAAATCAGGATCCAAACTTTCATAGCGATGAGGTCATTTTATGAACCTGATTGGATCAAATCCAATCGAATCAAATTCAATCGAATTTGATCAAATTCTCATTGTTCAATCAAATTAAGCTAATCAGCAATTAAATTACCAATTAATCATCCAATAAATATTAGAGTCCCAATTGGATGGATGTTTGGGCACCAGAGTCCCATCTATATGAAACTTTTGAAGAATCCTAAACCAGTGAGACTTTTGAATCCAGTGTCCGAAACGAATAAAAATCATGATCATAGAGTCCAAAACTAGTAGGACTCTTAATCAAAGAGTCCCAGTCTAGTGAAACTTTTGGTCATAGAGTCCCAGTCCAGTGGAACTCTTGATCACGAGGCCCAGAACATTGGGACTCTAGATTAGCCATTAGAACAGGTAGAAACTCCTATTGTGTATGATCCCATAGGTTCGAATCTTAAGTTGAAAGTATAAAAATTAATTTTTTATACCAATTGATATGACCATTTAGCAATGATATCCGACATCTTGATAGGTCGAATAGTCGCAATGCAACATTGACGAACTTGTGGCATATGGTTACCGTATAATTCATCTCCTTAACCTCAATGCTCAAAAGATGATCTAGAATTTAACTATCAATTCTAAATTTCATCCACATTATATTTCAAAATTTAGTGTCCATCAAATAAACTATCCTAGCCGAGATTTTGCTAAATTAAAATACAGTAATACATATACTCCAATACTTGAAGGGGTCAATCCCATCTTGACTCACACGTCGACTTCATAAGTACTCGACTGCATCCAATAGCCTTCCATCACTGAATTAGAAATTCAGATAGTCCGATATCTAAAGTACAATGAGTTGCTTGCAAGTCACCATGGTGATCTTAAGTCTAAGAGACACTTATACCTATATCCTTCGCGAGCAACTCTTGATAGCAAAGAGCTACATAGTTGAATCATGTTTCATGAAATGTACCCCTATACTTCACTTACATGCCATACCAGTATATCATACTTCTTGGTTAAAATGACAATCAACACATATGGCACACAACAATCTACACTCGATATATTATTATCCTAGATAATAACGTATCATTTAGTCACAAACAAGTTTAAGGACTGAATGATAAATCCTTCTTTATCGAGTCTAAATAGTCCTAAGAACTTCATTACAGAAGAGTTCGTTATCAGAAAGATCCACAAAAGTGATAAAAATATCAAAATAATAATTTTATTTATTATAATAATTTAAGTATATTTACAATCAGTTCAACCATCTATAATCTAGATGATTGGCTTTAGGATACATTTTTCAACAATGGGTGTAGGCATATTTTCATATTTTTTAGGCCTTTATCTATGTATTTTTCATGTGGATGTATCTCAGCTTTCTTGTAGTAGAGAAAGATAATTCAAGTGATTTACCTTAGTCTCTTATAGATTTTTGGTGTTGATTTTTTAGCAGATACATGCAGGCCATGGAAAATAAGAGGCAAAATAGAGGGAGAAAGATGGTGAGAGAGGAAAGGATCCAGATAGTGGATGATCAAGGAGGGGAAAGGCATCTCCTCTTATAGAGACGAGCCTTAGACTTTGGCTCTAATCCGGCATCAGAGAAGAAAACTCCATCGGGAGTCTTCTTCCTCCCTTTTCTTAATTTTCTTTCTTTTTTATGCTTTAAAATTCATGCATATGCCTTTTCACTACAAGAAAATAGGTTATAATCAAATCCCCATTGCTAATCATCAAATTTTCATCACTAATACTATTGGTGATGGAATCCTATCGCTAAAAGCTCGTCAGAAATAAGGTTGTTACTAATTATCATTATTAGCGATGGTAAGAACCTTGTCATCAATATGGATAATTAGCAATGGTATTAGCGACAACAAAACCATTATTAATATTTTTTTTATTTTAAATTTTTATAATTAAAACTATTAATGATGGTAATGCTGATGCTAATACCATCGGTAATAGTCTTTATCGATATATACTGACATCACTAATATCATCGCTAATATTATTTTATTTTTTTAAAATTATAATTAAAATTTTAAAATATATTTTAATCAAACAAGCAATTATATTTTTTAAAATTTATTATAAATAAAATAATAATTATTTACTATAATCATAAATATAAAATTAATTATATTATATTAAAAATATAAATTATATAATTTTATAAATTTATACTACTTGATAAGTATCAAAATTACATATATATAAAAAAAAAAATCATGTGCGATCCTCTTCATCATCCTCCTCATCCTCCTCCTGCTCCTATACGTCCTCTCCATCAACTAATAGATAAGAGCCAGATGTCCCAGCATCCTGTAAGGAAGAAAAATAAAATATTATTAATAAGTTTTGAAATAAAAACGTATATATCGATACGGAGGTGTATATTTCAATATACTTCTCTGATTCTCGAATAGATTATTTCTACATATTTTATTTGATAATATAAAGCTATAGACACCTCCAGACTATTAATTAGATGGTTAGATTGAATTTTTATCTTCTAAATCTTCTTTTCGAACTTAAGCCAAAATATGTGAAGCTTCTAAATATAAAAATTTAAAATAAATAAATAAAATTATTATTAGACTTACATGCTGTGATGGCTGTGACAATGAGTCTAGCTGATTGTATGATGTAGATCTCAGAGAATCTTAATGATCGTATCGTGGATAGCATCTTAGAAGCTCTAAGATTGCTAGCTCCAAAGTCTTTTATATGACCTCCTCTACATATGCATCATCCTATGTTTGGATTGTCGAGGCATGAGAGAAGAATGTCGAAAATTATCGAGCTACTGGACAGTCGAAGCTATGATCGAATATTATGATCCGGTTCCTACTCACCCCTCTAATGGTCCTAAGCCATCCCTCAAGGTCAAAGAGGGGCTGAGAGGATGGGTCCTTACCATGCCATGATATGAGATACTCCACGTAATTCATCTATATAGTTTTAAAAATTATTAGTTCATATATATCAGTATATATAAAACTTAATAAATAATATTTTAAGTTGTTATCATGATCCATCAAAATCTTGGATCTAAGTAATCATCAGTCCTCCTAGACTGGTGTGTGGCCTTCCATATCTGCAGCTGCCCTAGTGCATGACCCAGCTACTATATCTATAATAAATAAATAATAAAATTAAATAAATTAATATATATAATTAATTTAGTATGAAATTAATTTAAATATAGAATTTTTACCAATCTATCGACCATAATATTATGCCAATAGAGCAGCTTGTATACTCAATCAGATCCTATTGGACGGTCTGATTTTGTCGTGTCCTCTACCACCTATCAGAGTACTCCTCAGTGCTCCACCGATCATAGAAGGCCTCTTATATGTCTGTCCGCATCCAATAATCTGTGTAAGACTTCTAGTTCGATGGTGACTCAGAACTAGAGTGCTCTATGGTGGATTACCTAAGGATGTACAATCCATCCCGAAGCTTACGTGTTTCCACTTCCTTGAAGGTCCGATGGCCATCCTCCTCATCTTGACGAGTTTCGAATCGATAGTACTTCTGCAAGTGTAAAAAAATATGTATTAATAAATAGAATACAAACTTACTGCGAATTTAAAAATTAAACATCTTTGACTTATCAGGAATATCTCTCAGGCTGCATCACAAGCGCTCGACGACTAACTAGAGAACTCGTTCATCAGCCTCAGCATCGTCGGATGATCTTAGTAACCATATGAGGCACCCTAGGCTCTCTAAATGTGCTATAAAATTAATTTTAAATAATAAATATTAGACTCTAAAATAGCTCAAAGAGAGATTTATTTTTAGTTTTGCATAAATTGTCTCTAATTTTTATTGCACATTGATATGTTAAAAAGAATTTATTCTAGTTAGAGTAAATGATCTATAGTTGAATCAATTATTTCATGTTCTTAATTACATTTTAAAGCATTCTCATTTACAAAATGAAGTTTCTTCACTTTCTTTAACTAACAATTCTTTCGCTAATTTTTGTTAATATACATTTAAACTAGGAAATGGAAAAGTTATGCCTTTTTTCTGGTTTGTAGGTTTGTTGGGATAGTTTTATAACTCAATTTGATATTGTCATCCAATTTTATCTTGTGATAAGTATTAGCTAGTGCTTATATATTAACATATTGAAGCAGAGGACACCTAGTTTCATCCATGAGAAGCCAAGGTCAACACAACCTTCAAAAAAGGATAAGCCTTCCAACTTTGGTTTTAAAGAAGATGCCCAGCAGGTACTGTTCTCATACGGCGAACCCGGAAGGAAGATCTAATAAGAGCTAAAAACTTTGCTCAATATTTGCAACCACTCTCCAGTATGATGCAAAATATGTTGATACCGCACCGGAAATCATGTAAGATGTCATTGCTCGCATCATTGCTAATTTAAATATATTTTCTTTTTATTTTATGAAGTCAAATTGTTAATGAAATGTTTGTTCTTGATTTAAAGGTTTCTTCAGATAATCAGACAAAAATGACTGTTAGAAACTTACAATCTTTTATATGCTTTCTAAAACCTCCCAACTAACATCGAAAAGAAGTATCTGCAGTTAATTTCAATTAAATTCAATATTTTAGTTACTAACCATTATTTTTCTTTCTCACATGACCTAATTAGCAGCATCAAATGGGTTGCATGGTAATTTATTTTGCTAAGTATACTGATGTGGGTATGGTTGGTAATTTGTGACCGGACCAAACACTAGCCCAGTTTAAGCTGATTCAAGTTGGTGCATGAAAAAGTCTTGGTCATAATTGGGTCAACTTGATGTAGCTTATTTATTAAATAAATAGAGTTCAGGATGAAATCTAACCCGTTAGCCCATTTTGGTCCACTAATAGTGATCCTAAGTCACGACATGTCCTATTTAACCTGTTAACCCATTTAACCCATTTGAAACCCATTTAGGTGGCAGATACTTTCGATCAGCTACATCATACAACCTCGCAAATGCAAACAACACTTAGAAAAGATCAAAAACTATTTTCAGGCGCAAAATAGAAGGTCACCATCATTTAAAGAAATAAAGATCATCTTTATACACAAAATCTTTCTACACTTCAACTCACTAGCTTACTTTCAAACCCAAAAATACTTTCTATCTATAAATTAAGAAGAAATTCATCTATAGACAAAGATAGCAAATCTCAAAAAATATTTCAGCTATATATGTAGCAAAAGTACTGTTTAATTTATAGTATGTTTTATGTCGACTTTGATGGATCAAGCTTTTGATTTGTGAATCCGACATTGCCTAGTGGAATGAAATTAATTTTGCAATCTATATCCTATCGATTGCTTTTTCATCCTATTCTTATTAGATATTATCTATTCTTGTTCAACTAATAAATGATTAAAGTATCTCTAAGTATGCAGCTATTGTGATTGATAGTGGGAGTGACACAAAGTATTATGGTGCTTCAGCATCATTTGAGGTACATGAACTTCCCTATGTATCAGCAAACCAGGCTACTGGAGCTCAAGTCATTCTACTAAAGAGAAAACAGGTCCTAGAAACTATCTTAATGCCATACATTTTGGATGGCATGTAAGTATCACATTCTACTTTATCGAACTTCTTTGTAATATAGTACCATAAAATAGGTAGCATCCATCCTAAGTTGATTATGAATAAATGAATTTTTCCTAGAATGCCATAGACATTTTATTCCCAAAATATTAGTAGTCATGTAGATGAACAACTTGGATAATGAAGAAATTGCTTCAGCCTAGGTGCATTGCATTCTGTTCTTAATTACCAATCTAATTCTGCATAATTAAATTCCAGCTCAATTTCAAGCATAATCGATTTTAGATCCATCTCATTTGCATTTTTTGCTAGACTTATGTACCTTTAGAATATAAACACTGAATACTTTTTCTTTTTAATATTGCTTCATATTTTCAGACATTTTATCAAGATGAACACGACAATCTCACTCACTTTTTCACATATTGGAAG
>QRFJ01000421.1:525182-580304 GCA_006176705.1 Cocos nucifera
ACGGTAAGTGTTAAGCTACTCTTCCATCAACGTCTTTTTGGCTATTGTAAGTGACATGAATTCTCATGAACTTGCTTGCTTCATGTGCAGACGGATGGGTACCAACTTACCAGATGCTTGAATACGTTTTGTCCTGAATATGTACAAATTAGCAACGGCACAACTCCTGGGATGATTATTCCAGAGGGTGAAATAGAGCTCAGTGTGTCTAGGGTAATAATAGAAAAAATTTTCTTGCACCTTTAAGAACAGATATTTCATTGTTTGCTTAGGGCATGCATTTTACAGTTTGATGCAAAGATAAATTTAGGCTTGATAGTTTATTTATGCCTTGTACATCACATAAGACACCGTCGTTTAGAGGCTGAATTCTTGATCTATTTTTATACGATTTTTTTTTAGCAATTGCTAAGATTGCGACAATGCGTTCAATGTTCTATCATGTCCATCTTTGGCACTAAAATGATTTTTGATCTTTTATCACTACAAAAAAAGCCACATTGTCATGAAATTCGATCAATCATACCTTAATGAGACCCAATATTTCAATTGAAATATGATTTTACATGTGCTAATTATGTGCTGCTGCATGTATCCCATTATCGAGATGCTCTATTTCAATACTTTTTCTTAAATCTATGTTTGGCTAAACCTAAACCAATCTTTCTATTTGCAAAATTGCACCATATTAAAATGTTTGGGATACCTTCAATTCATAAAATGACACATACTTTTCAATGTCACAATTTCTAATTGAACTTGTAATTAGGGAAAAGGGGTAGAGGACTTTGGTGGCAGAAAAAGTGCACAATCTTGGAACTTAGGAAAGAGTGGGTTTTCAGGAACATTAGTAAAATATAAGTAGAGCTTGAGTGTTCATTTTCTTGTTCCAAAAGAACTTTGTAGACTGCTCGTTATTTGCATAAGCCTGATAATATTTTTAACTAATAAGTTATATTTTCTGCTTGTCAGAAGAAAGTTAAATGAAAGAACTCACAAAGGGCTATACAGCTCAAAAGGGTTTAAAAGTAGGACATACAATTAAATGTATCAAGATTGCATAATTATAGTAAAATGAATTAGGATCATCTAAGAAAACAGCTCGAGACATAAAAAGCAGTCATGATGTGAAACAGCCTAAAAGACTTCTAGGTTTAGTAGAAGCCAATGTAGTTGAAGACAATAAAAAATGTATAACTAGGGAAGGAATAAGTTAAGGTGGAAAGTAGGGTCTTTGAGATACTCTAACAAACTAGATCATAATGACTAGATTCGACACTATGCAACTTATGAAGTAAATTAACATTTTTTTTTCTTTGAGACTAAGATTTTTCTTCTTTTTCTTCTATCCTCCATCTCTTTTTAAAAGTTTGGCTCCTTGTTAATATTTTCTTATGAAATATTTTAAAGAATATTCGATGCTAAAATACTTAAGCCTTTTATTTTATAATTTTAGCATAATAAAAACTTTTCTTTCTTCTTTCTATCTCAGGATCGATCGACTGGAAATTGGCTATTGCATTTTGTAGATAACAACAATGAACTTTTGGGATATTGGCCAAAGGAAGTTTTCAATAACATGGCTGATAGTTCCCAAGTTCAGGTGGGTGGAGTAGTTTACTCACCCCAGGATGAGCCTTCTCCCCCAATGGGTAACGGTCATCTACCATCAATTTTATTTAGCAAGGCTGCTAAGTTTCGACGAGTCCGATTGATGAATGGCAATGGAGATTATTTTCCACCGTCAAGCAACAAAGTGAAAACTTTTGTTGATTCGTATGCTGATTTTTATGGTGTTGGTCATTTAGGAGATCATGGTGGCTCAGAGGGATATAGTTTTGAATATGGTGGACCTGGAGGTGCTTAATGGATCTATTTGATTCAAATATATAGCACCATCTAGTTTATGAACTAATCCATTATATTGGAGTGTAATAAATAGCTTCAGATAAATAATGATATTTTTACTTGCATACCTCAAGTCAATGTAAGGCTATCCTAAGAAGGGACAATTGAGCAAAAATAGCACGCTACATCGTGGATATGTTAAACAAACTCTTGCAATTAATGAGGGAAAACATGTCCATTAGATTACAGCTAGTGAATGAGGTCTTTGTTTTGTTACCAGAAAGACCAAAAGAAAACTGCAGCAGCCATGGATGCAAATATGTGAATGAAAACAGACCCATATTTTACTACATTGCCATGCATCACTTGAATTATTTTTAAATGGATGGAAAATTAAAATAGGTAATAATTTGCTGATTGCATCCATTCCCGACATGCTTCATGATTGTGCAATGCTCAATTTCTATCTTTGATATCCCAACTTAAACAATAAGATTACTGGGATTCTAGTTATTGCTTTTCATGAATAGAAAGACAAATTGAAGATGCGTAATATATAACTATTTTAGGCATATTATTTTTTTCTGAGAGCAAATTGGGGATATGTGTATTAGTAATAAAGGGTCTATATAGTATGTGTTTTGTTGGAATAAGAACACCCAGAAATTGCTCTCCGTGCTTTGAAATAATAAATTGACATAAAACATTATAACTACAAAACCAAGAAAATCAATTGATTAAAAGATCTTTCCTAAATTAAGGCATGTGAACATTGCTCTGATTGCTGCCTATATGTGGTGTGTGCCTAGATTGGCTAAGTTCGATCCTCTACTAATGAGCACGATCAATCCAAATGACTTATTTAAATGCTTAGAAAAGAAAAGGGAAGCAAACATGTAATCAAAAATAATAAGAGAGATGGAGTCTTTATCTTAGTGGAAGAAGAGGCCCTCAAGAGACAGCATGAATGAGTGAGTGAGTGAGTAATGTTTGATGATAATAGGATATTGGACCAGAACCTATTTATAGACTGAGTAATCGAGAAGATTTATCATTGTCCCAAGGCTACGTGATCTTTCGAAAACATCACAATCTTTTAAAAATCAATATTCTCTTCCAAAGAGTCATAACTCTTGAGATAGAGGTGTCTAGAATAAAGATTTTAAAGCATTTAAACCAACTAAAATTTAGGGGATAAGATTGGTTTACTTTTAAAAAATTTAGAATCTTGTTCAAGTCAAAACTCCAACATGTTTTTTGTTGTGGCCATATTGTTGGTTTCTATTTAGGAATCTAACTTGTCATTTTTGCATGTACAAGCACGTCGGAGATTTTGTAGTTGATATCACCTTGAAATAGAACTCCTTTAGGTATCAGCGCCTCTCAAGCTCTTAGCATTGATATAAAGCATGAGTGGCTCGTAAAGCTTTTCTATAGTGAGGGCATCGATAATTGGGGATCTTGCTAAACTTGCAACAGTCTTTATGTCGCTACCTTGTTTCAAGGACTAAGAGCCTTTTTTTCAAGGTATAGCATGTAATGTTATGTGCCAAAGGGATTCTTTTTGATAGATAGATGTCCAGTCTTGATAGGATTACTGAATTATAATTTTATTTGGCAAAAATAAAATTAATTAATCAGATGGATGATTAAGAGTTATTTAGACTAAAATCATATAGATAGCCTCTGGGAGTTGATGTGTAGCATAGCCTTCATGAGCTTATATGTGGGATGGCCTCCATAAGTTTATGCATGAGATAAATTTTACAAGCTTACATATTTGATGGGCTTTATGGGCTTATGCATAGGATAGCCGTTCACATGAGAATTTTGTTTTGCCGGTCATGGAGCAGAGCATAACTTTAGTAAGTTTAGAATTGGAATGTTAATTGTTGCTAGATTTGGAATTATTGTAAGATAAGATTCATGAAATCACTATTGAATAAAAAGATTGTACTTGATGATACTTGTGATACATATCTTTTGAATAAGACTGATGATATGCGGCTATGTGTATATATATCAACTTATTGAAGTTGTGTGGGATAATTGTTATTTGATTTCATGATAAATTGCATTTACTTTGTTATTGATTTTTGTTATTTTTAATTCTATATTATTAATATGGTTGCGGATGCGTAGGCGATTCTTTCTAGGCTATTAGCTCATACCACGATTTTAGTTTTTCTTTTTAGAGATGTAAGATGCATAATACTTAGCCACATTTGGGATCCCTGGTGAGAGGATGAATAGTTAGAATATTGCCGATACCAATGAAATAGTTGAAATTTGTAATTAGATAACTTATATTACTTGTAAATAATTAATTATTTAATTTATTTATTATACGAGATTCTTATAGTCCATTAAAATTGAGGTTGTGATGAATTTATAAACCTTACGTATTCTTTTGGGCCTTATCAAACATGTCCCATGGTTGATTCGGGTGATGGTATCGGAGGAGCATGATAAAAATAGAGGAAGTTCACTTGGAAAAGTATTAACATATAAAGATATACGTAAATGGATATATAAATGGGTAGGGATAATGCAATAAATAACTTGAAATATTTTTCAGTTCTTTCAAACTGTAAATAATGCTTAGTTTTCTCCTCGTCAATTTGTAATTCACCATCTAAAGGAGCTTTTGCTTTTTCACCGATCCAACGATCCAAAGAAATCAAAACGACTACAAGTGATGCTGCTTTATAGGTAATTTGGCCCAACAACCTAGGTGCATTTGGAGGGTCCATATAATCTAGGCTTTTGGCCTAAGCAAACCCATTCTTTGGTACTGAATCACCATATAAAAAGTTCGTTTGCTGAAGGTTAGCATTTCCCAGATGTATGCTGAACTATTCTGACTTATGTCTGGATACCATATTGGACTACATGAGAATGTACTCAGGCAAGTTAGCTTTCTAGAGAGCAGTGCCCTTAGCAATTTAGCTGAACCATGCGGTTGGTGGATCCCGATGACATGAGTTTTCGTGAGCTTATTTGTTTCATATGTAGACAGATAGGTATCAACATACCAAACGCTTGAGTACGCTTTGTGTTGGAAATATACAAGCTAGCAACGACATAACTTGTGGGATTACTATTCCAGAGGGTGAAATAGAGCTCCGTGTGTCTCGGGTAAGAACAAGAAAAATTTTCTTGCACCTTCAATCACAAATATTTCGTTCTTTACCAAAACAAGATAGGCCATGCATTTTACAGTTTAATAAAAAGACACAAACTTAGGCTCGACACTTAATTTGTGTCTTGTATATCACTTAAGCCACCATCAATCTAGATGCTGAATTCTTGAACTATTCTTATAATTTTTTTTAGCAATTGCTAAGATTGCCACAACACAATCAATGTTCTATTATGTTCGTCATTAGGCACTGAAATAATTTTTCTAATTATGGCTGGTGATCTTTTAATGTGCATAGGTTATCACTATGCCGATGCTGCCATGAAATTTTGATCAATTATAGCTTAATGACCAATATTTCATTATAAATATGATCTTACATGTGTTAATTATGTGCTGCTGTAAATATGATGTTATCAAGATGATCTATCTCGATATTTTCTTAATTTTAGGTTTGGTCAAACCTTAACCAATCTTTGCATTTGCAAAACTGTCCCTTTTCCCTTGCAGCATATGTGATAAAATACTTGGGATAGCCTCTATTGCAAAAATGGCATGTTGTTTTCAATATTACTAATTACTGAACTTACAATTAGGGAAAAGCAGTGTAGCAATTAGGTAATGGGAAAAGAACACAATTTGGAACTTGGGAAGGAGACTGTTTCCAGGAACATGAGCAGAATATAAGTAGAGCTTGAGTGTCCATTCAAAGTATAATTGTATTGCTTCTTTTGCCTCGTTTCGAAGTCATTTGTCTTTTGGTTTCTAGTTGTTTTCCCATTCTAAAGAAACTTCAGAGGCTGCTTGTTAGTTGTATAAGCATGATAATTTTTTGTAACTAATAAGTTATATTTTCTTCTTGCCAATTAAAGAGAATACCAAAGGGAAGTTAAATGAAAGAGCTTGCAAGGGGCTATATAGGTCAAAAGAGTTTACAAGGACATATAAATAAATGAATCGACACTATATAGTTTTATTAAAATAAAATAAAATTATCAAAAAAAAATCACTTGTTGGTGCAAAAATCAGACCACTATTGGAGATTGCTGCAGTGGAAGCTGGTTGAGCCTGCAAAGCAAAGTTCGGATCAGAGATGGGTGGCTCTGGTATGGACTCTCCGATAGTCAAGTTAGAAATCAACGAATAAGAATAGAATACTAAGGAGTTAGATGATAAGAAGAAGAAGAAGACGTATCTGAAGAGTCTCTTTATAGGTGGAGCTATAACAAACTGACAGTTATCACTATGACTAACTATCAGTAGGTCGTTCGGACCGTTCTATTTCTATTGTGAGGAATGAGTGGATGATCGTAACTGCTCAATGGTGCCTAGTTGTAATCTAGTTGCAGTATGGATAGAGATTCTGTTGCTGATTTTGGAGGTCGAAGGCTTCTGAACTTGATAGTTGGTGATTTGAACTGAGGTAGTATTACAAAATCCAAGATCGGATAAGATGAGTTGGAGGTCAGTTGCCTGAATTAGATTTATGCTTCAGATTCTGAGGTTGGATGAGCTTGAAAACTGGATGAGTACCTAGCTCCTTGTCTGGGATTGCAATGGGGTCACTCTAACTGGCTTAATAAAGATTAGTAGGAAGTTCGGCCATGTTCGAGGTCAAATCTTGTTGGGATATGGTGCTATAGAATGGCTGTTGTTTATCCTGAACTGAAGACCAGAGTTAATCGAGTATCGAGTCTCCTGGCTGGGTTCGTTCTAACTGATTTATGAAAGGCTGGCTGAAGTTTAGCTAGTTGAAGTTCGAGGTCGGGCCCTGACGGGATCTGCTACTATGAAAATGCTGTTGTCAAGCCTGAATCGAAGGTTGGATTTGAGATGCTTAGCAAATATACATGATCGGATATCAATAAGAAGTCACTGTCATTTATGGGATAAGCTATATCAGGCTTAGATTGAGGGTCAGAGTTCATTGAATTTGGGAATAGGACCTTTGGTCTCAAATGAAGCTTGGGAGCCAATTTAACTGCATCTTGAATTGGGTTGAATCTGAATCTAGATGACATCTCCGGAGGCTCGGTGATGTCCGGCCTACCTGAACTTCGACGAGAGCTATTTTTTTTTTAATACTTGTCCTTCTACTTCCGAGTTTGAAATTTGGACGAAGGGAGTACTCAAATCGCTATCGTCGAAGTCCAGTTCTGCCTTCCCACCTATGAAATATGATATTTTTTGCAAAAATCAAATCGGAACAAAAGGTAATCATTATAGAAAGTCCTAAGACACTTTCAAATTTTAAAATATCTTTTTGGGTATGGAGCTCCATGTACGACACAATAAAGATGCTGACTGACACCCACAACTTTCATAATGCGCTAGACATGCGACAGATTTGGATTTGGTGATGGAAATTCAGAATTATGATAGTTCATAGCACTAGCAAATATTTTAACTCTTTTTTCCTCTTTCTTTCTCATTCTAGTGCCTTTCTTTCTCGATTGTTCTTCCACCATCATCTTTTTCGACTTCAACTATCCTTGTTCCTAGTATTCTTCACGATCTCTATTGTCCTCCTTTTGTAGTTTCGACTGTCTTATCAAGCCTCTCACACCCTTAGGTTAGTGTTCTAACCTTTCTTTTTTACTTTATCTTCTTCTTTTTGCTTTTTTAGGGTTTTTTTTGGGTTTGCTCACTCTTCTTCGATTTTTTAGAACCCTCTTGATTTTCACCGACTTTTTAGTTAATTTCATTTGATTCCTCCTTGATTCAAAATGGCCGCTCCTGATTCTGAATCTTCTTGGTCCTCTTTTGAAAACCCTTCTAGATCAAACCCTTTCGAAATCATACCTAAAACTAATCCCAATTCCGAAGATGAGATTAGACTGATTTTCGTTCCAGGAACTCTTGCTTCCACTTTGGAATTTGATGATTTATCCTTTATCTAAGCTTGGTTTGGGATTCCCTCCGAGTACGAAATTGAGTTATTAGGGTCAGATGGCAGAATCTATGCTCCTCTCCTAGGTCGACTTGGATTGTACTCAGAAGCTCTCCGAAATAGGCTTAGGTTACCGATTCCATCTTTCATTATTAAACTTTTCTATTTTCATGATATGTCCTTGTTTTCTATTATCCCCAGTTCTTTCTATTTTATTATGGGATTCTTGGCTATTTATTTTTGATCGAGATTCAACCCTCAATTTTCTTGTTCTAAGTCTTTTCATCCTTAAACGTCATCCTACTATCAAAGATTGGTGGTATGTATCCCCTCAGATTGGTACTAAGGGACTGATCAAGGGTGCTCCTTCTTCTATCCATGGTTGGAAGGAGCAATTCTTTTTTATTTCAAACCCCTCCATCGAATGGAGACTTCCACACTGGGGTTGGCCAAGAGAATTTGCTCGCAAGGCACCAGGGTTGGAAAAAAGAGATTCTAACAGAGCCAAAATTTTGAGGGACTATAAAGTTCCTCCACTAACCTATTTACTATCTGATCAGATCCTTTTCAACCTTTGCTTGAGTCCTATTCATCTGGAAGGTATTAAATTATATTTCTTTTGATTTTTTTATCCATTTTTGATCTTGGCTTATTTATACTTATAGAAATGACTCCCAAGGAACTGGCATTGCTGCTAAAGAGGCATCAAATAAAAAAGAGAAAGGGTGCCAGTTCAGGAGAGACATCTAAGCAGGCTAAACTCTCTGAGCCTAGCCCAACCACTATTTCGGAGGTCGGAGTGGCCTTACCCACCTCAAGTGCACTAGTCGAGACTGCCGCTCCACTGCCTCCTACGAAAAAGAGAAAGAAGGGTGGAGAAAAGAAAAAGGCCATTGCTAAGAAACCTAGGCCATAGAAGGATACTGGGGAGTTGAGCAATGATAATATCGACTAGGAGATGACTATCCTTGACAGTTGGAGGGTGGTCCGAACTCTTTCGAAGGATAGTTTGCTACCAGTGAAAATAAAAAAAATCCACAGGATGAGCCTCCAAGATCAAAAGAAGGAGGCAATTTCGACCTTCCTTGAGGTAATTGTCTCATTGCTTGTCAAGTTTATGTATCTTATAATGATAAGCCAATGTTGTTCTAATTGCAGATGGGCCACTTTCTATTTATTATTGTAGAGTCGTTCTCCAACAAAAAGGCATAAATCTTCAAAATTTAGAAGGATGCTGAAATTGCCAAGACCGAGGCCTTTGACTATAAGGCCGAGGATGAGCATCTCAAGGAGGTGCTTAAGGATTCAGAAAAGACTTCAACGGAGGTGATGGGCAAAAAGAAAAAGGTAGAATCCGAGTTGGCCTCATGGAAGGAGAAGAGAAAGATTGCAGAGTCCAAGGTCACCGAAATTAAAGAGGAAGAGAGGAAGATAGCAGAGGCCAAACACTTGTCTATAGAAGAGTTTAAATTCTCCAAAGAGTTTGCAACAATTAAGGTTCAGTTTGCTGGGGAAGCTTTCAAAGCCAACTTTAAAACCTGTCAGTAGAAGATTGCTCATCATTATTTCGAGTTGGACCTTAATTTTCTAGAGGAAGAATCGGATAACCTCTTAGTTGAAATTGATCTTCAAACTGCCAATTCATCTACCGAAGCCCAGGAACCTACCGAAGTGCCTCCTGAAGTTGAAGAAAGTCATCCCACCAAGGTTGAACCAAGCTCCTCCACTATCCCCTAGCTAGGGCTGGAAGTGGGCTAGGCTAGGCCGGGTTATACCCCGCCCTAAGCCTGGCCTAAATTTTTTTTGGGCTTTGGGCCGGGCTTAGGTCCAAAATTTTTTCAAAGACTCGGGCTCGAGTCCGACCCGAGCTCGGCTTGAACTCGATTGGGCCAGCCCACCCACACCATCTTTCTTTTATCTCTTAAAAAATAAAATAAAATAAAATAAAATCCTATGCTCTAACCAACTGGGGAGGATGACCCACTGCTACCGACAGTGGTAGAGGTGTCCTCACGACTGGCGATAGTGGAGGGATGGATGTAGAGGGCAGCGAGGTCCTGACAGGCATTGCGGTTATGCATAACCACTGTCGTAGATCCTACCTATGGTAGCGGTTCAGCATAACCACTGCCATAGATTCGATATATGGTAGTGGTTAATCAATCGCTGCCATAGAGATTCGAATATGGCAGCGATTAATCAACCGCTGCCATAGAGTCGGATCTATGGTGTCAGTTAGGCTTAACCGATGTCATAGGTCGAATATATGGCAATGGTTATCCGAAGCCACTGCTATAGGTCCGATCTATGATAGCGGTTTTGCTTAACCACTATCATAGGTTCGATCTATGGCAATGATTTTTTATAACTGCTGCTATATTTTTTTTCATATTTTTTCTCTAAATATTATATAATTCTAAAATTTAATATCCATCTTCATCATTTATTATCTAAATAATTTTCATTAGAGTGTCGTCATAAAAGATTGCTTCGATTCGAAAGCCCTAGCTTCATCGATTGATAAAATTTGATTTTGGCGATCACAAACGATGGTCGATGATCTAATAGATGAACACCATCGATGGATCCAAAAATCTATAATGATAATCTCGATAACGTTTGTAACATACTATCAAAGTTTTACTTCAATTGGATATCGATATCATGGTCAATTTAGTATGAAATAATTTTGGCCGTTAAATAAGAAACAAGTGCTCAAAAAGCCAAACAACATCCAATTATAAGATAAATTTTTAGTTAAATAATCTTTGCTATAATTTTAATCATTTTATATGACGATGATCATAAAATCCAAATCATTTTTATATGAACTATTTACATTAAATAGATCTTATAAAAGTACAAGCATAATTACCAAAGAAATTTAAGAATACTGTATCGAGCGACGTATAGTTTTGGATCATTTTTAGACCCATGGCTTAAATTTTATGATCACTATCACAAAAATGATTAAAGTAGTAGCGAAGATCATTTATCTAAAAAATTATCTCATAATCGGACGTCGTCTGATTCTTTGATCACTCATTTCTCATTTAACGATCAAAATTATCTCATACTAAATTGACCATGATAATGATATTCGATTGAAGTAAAACTTTAATAGTATGCTACAAACATCACCAAGATCATCGTTGTAGGTTTTTGGATCTATTGATGATCTTCATCTATCAGATCATCGTGCTGTCGTTCGTGATCGTCAAAATCAAATTTTACCGATCGATGAAGCTAAGGCTATCGAATCGAGGCGATCTTTTATGACAATACTCTAATGATAATTATTTAGATAATGAATGATGAAGATGGATATTAAATTTTAAAATTATATAATATTTAGAGAAAAAAATAATTTTCAATCTATGACAGCGATTTTGTAAAATCGCTGCCATAAACCGTTGGCAATAGTTTTGTAACCGCTGCCATAGAGCTTCTTTAGACATGGTAGATATGTAATGTAAGAAATTTTCGCTCAAGATCTCGAATAACTACCAAGTCTCATGCTCGCTTTTGAGCATGAATGTCCCATCATAGGAAGAATCAATCATTTGTTTATATTTTTCTGACAATCCATTATAAAAGCACTGGACCAGTTGCCATTTAGATATGGTGTGGTGTAGACACTTGCGGATGAGATCTTTAAGCCTTTTCCAAGTTTCATGGAATATTTCTCCTTTTAATTAGGAAAAACTAGTTATGACTTTTCTAATTTGATTTATTTTTTCAATTAAAAAATATTTCTTAAAAAATTCTTCTTGTAATTAATCCTAGGTTGAAATAATCATGGAATCTAATGAATGTAATCAGAATTTGACCTTATCTTTAAGCAAAAAGAAAAATAATTTCAACCTAAGGTCCTCATCAGAGATATTTTGAATTTTGATAGTAGAATATATCTCAAGAAATTCATCCAGATGTTTGTACAGGTCCTCATTACTAAGTTCATAGAAAGATAGTAATATCTGAATGACGCTAGACTTAATCTCATATTGAGTTACTTCTATAGAAGGTACTTGAATACACGGAAAGTAAATATATGATGAAAGAGTGAAGTACTCCCTCAATTGGTGTGGAGGATTAGCCTCACCAGGTGTATCCATGTTTCTAGTTCGAATAGTCCTAAGAATCTTTTCTAGTTTTTCATTTAGTAGTTGCAAGTTAGGTTTTAGCGATCGTCGACCTAACGTGCAACTAAAAAATCTATATAGGATTATCCTAGTATATTAAGTTATTATTATTATTATTATTATTATTATTGAAAGAGAAGAGGAAAAAAAGAGAGAAAAGAGTTCTAAAGAAGATAACCTAAGAAATCCGAAAATTAAGAAGAGAATTTCATTAGAGTTTGATGTTAATTGTAATCAAGTCAAACAAGTATGGACTCTCTACTTTAGAAATATTAATCTAGATCTAGATAGCTCATAACTTCCAAGACTGCCTTTGAGCATTCCAAGTCCAAGATTGACTGACTTGGCCAGGTAAGTATAAGATGTAGAAAGTTTTCTACTTGTTGCTTTTCTTAGATATCAACTAAGTTAGCCAAGTCAGATAATGGAACTAATTGAAAATCGCCTTCTTAAACCACTTATTTTAGATACTGAGCAATTAACCAATCCTAAACCGGTTCAACTCTAGGGCTTTCTTGTCCTTTTGAGCTCGAGTATTCTAAGATCAATATCTAATTGATTTTAGATTAAGATCTAGGTTATGCAAATGCAAAAAAATAATTTATGGGATAAGGAAGGATGATCAAATCCCTACCTTATCTTAGTTAATGGGTTGTGTTCTTAAAGTTAATTATGGAGATGCAATGCAAAAAAAATAAAATATCCAATCAAGTTAGAAATTTTTGTATTTTAGATTACACTATCTTAGTTAAGTGTTATAAAATATTAGTGACCTTTTTTTTTAGGATTTATAATTTTATCTTTTTATATCTTTTTATTTTTTAATTTTATAAAAAAATAAATTTAAGTGATTAAATCTAAAAAGCAATAAATCACTAGGTTATAAAAAGTAATAAATTAATCTAAACTATAAAAAGTAGAAAATCTTTAAGATTAAAAAGTAGTAAATTAGTTATATAAAATAAAATAATTATTTAATTATGTAAATAAGGTAATCTAGCTAGAAAGTAATAAAAAAACTAAAGCAAGAACAAAAGCTGAAAAGCAATATTTTATTTTTTTGTAAATATGCAATAATAACAAGCAATTATTAGAAAGCAATACAAAAGATAAGAAAATAATTTTTTTTTCAAATCAACTGTACCAAGGTGTCCGATAATGATGCTAAAATTTGATATATATTTGATAGCATCAAAAAGAACTCTACTGACTATGTAGGTAGGGTGAGTCGAGATTATATCCTTTGAAACTTAGGGCTAAGTTGAGATTGCAAAATAAAAAAAAATATTTATTTTAATTTAGAAAATAAACTATTTTAAAATTAAAATAATTAGAAAATAAAGATTTTAGAAGTTTTGAATTAATTCTGTACTAAATAGAGTTGCATCTCTTTTTTAAAATAGTTATAATTAATTTTAAAAAAAAAATATCTATCTTTTCTTGGTACGTTCCGTACTCATAGATCATGGTGCATCTTCAAAAAGTACTAGATAAATAACTTTTCTTTCCTCGACATGTCCCATACCCGTAGATCATGACGCGTCTCCGAAAAGCAAAAGCAGCTCCTAATTCTAACAAGAAAGCATAAATAAAAGCATATAAAAGAGCAAATAAAGAACTCATGATAATTTAATAAAAGTATAATCTTTATTGCATAAAAAAGAAATACAAAAAGTTTAGAGCAATAAAATCTGCAGTGTCATTACAAAATTTTTTCTTTCCTTTCGAGACTGCTAGCCTAGCTACTCATGAAATAATTTCTTTCTCTCCTTGTATGCAAAACTTTAGAAAGATTTTTGGGATGATTCTCAAAATGAAGGTACAAAAATCTTTTTATAGATGTTAAGAGGGAGGAGTTTTATATGATTTTTAGATGTGAAATTAAAGAGAAAAATAAGGACTAAAAGATGAATAGATGAGATCAAGAATAAATAAGATAAAAAAAAATTTATCATTTAATATAAATTTTTTTTAAAAAAAATTAAATATTATTTTTTCTTAGAGTTTCATGACCCATGATGTTTGCATCGCATCTTTTCTTCTCGTGCATTCCTGCATTTGGTTCCGCATCGCACCCGACATCATCTTTCATACATGAAGCAGCCGCTTTTTTTATTTTCCATGCATCTTCCGCTATCAGCTCGCGCACCAGCACCGGTCCCATGAAGTCAAGTAGCATTTCATTTAATGCCCAGCATAAGTCCACACTTTACTCTCTAAGGAATTTCCAAAAGAATTTTTTTTTTGTTGAATTATTCCCGCATGTGTCCTTTGCTTCGCTTCATGCTGCACGCCATGGGTTTATTCTGCATACTTTTTCCTTATGAGTCCACTTCTTGCCGCATCTAGCTCATGTTGCATGAGGATTACCTTTACATGCTTTAACATTCGTGCAAACTCTTTTGCATATAAAAATCCAATAGCTTGTATATATATATATATATATATATATATATATATATGATGGGCTTGTTAATTACAAATATTGGAAGCCTTTTGATTGGTTTATAAATAATTTTCATGATTAACAATTTCTGAAAACGAACATAAAGAACATGAAATAATAAATAATAGAGATTAAATCACATAGATTTTAATGCTTCTTATATCACACTTAATATATTCATCTACTCACTATTCCTAATGAGTATGCCACATTTGATCTCGTATATATCATGGCATACATGATAGATTCCACTGTTAAGGCATACGGGATTCTACTTATACGCTCTTTCTCTTCAGGATTTATCGGACAATTCTTTTTAGAGAGAAAAATTTCATTACCTATCGATAGATAGTCTTTCTTGAAATTCTTCATGCTGAATCTTTTCAGCATGGTATCAATATAAATAGATTGGGATAACCCAAGTATTCTTTTAAATCTATCTCTATAGATCTTCATTTTTAGGATGTAGGATGCTTCTTCCAAATCTTTCATGGAGAATTGAGAAGACAGCCAAATCTTTATTTTCTTAATACAGGAATATCATTTCTAATTAAGGTAATGTCATTCTATGCAATACAAGAAGTACTACTACAGAACCATTTGCCCATTTGTATATAGAGGATTCTTCTCTATTCTTAACGAAGCCATACGTTTTGAGTATCTTATCAAAATATATGTTCCAACTTCGAGATGCTTGCTTTAATTCATAAATAGATCTCTGCAGCTTGCATACTTTAAACTTGTCTGTGGATGTGAACCCTTCAAGTTGTATCATATATACCTCTTCGTCTAGCTCTCCATTCAAGAAGTTGTCTTCACATTCATTTGTCAGATCTCATGATCCAAATGTACCGCTATTGCAAGCATGATCGAAATAGACTTGAGCATTGCCATAAGAGAAAATATCTCATCATAATCTATACCATAACGTTAATGATATCCCTTGTCAACTAAATGAGCTTTATAGATCTCTACCTTCCTATTTGCGCCCCTTTTTCTTTTGAAAATCCATTTGCACCTAATAAATTTTATCCCTTCAGGTGGATCAACTAGTATCCATATACTATTGATTTTCATGGACTCCATTTTGGATTTCATAGCTTCGAGCCTATTTCTCAGAGTCAAACCTCTGCATGGAATCCATGTAGGTGATTGGATCCTCATCGTTCTCATTGAGTTTAAAAGGATCATCATCTCGAACCAAAAAATTATAGTACATATCTGACCAATGTGGTACTCTACTAGATCTCCTTAAAGGTGTCCCTTCAATGGGTTCTATATTTGATCTAATCAAATCAGGTTCTATAGGTTCACTAGTTTGTGTCGGTTCTTCTATTGGTCGAACTTTCTCAAGTTTAACTCTAGAGGCATTAGTTTCTTCCCTAAGGAACTTTTTTCTAAAAGGACTGGTCTATTGCTAATGAATACTTTTTGTTCTTCAGTAAGATAGAAGTAATAATCCTTAGTTTTCTTGGGATATCCTATAAATATATACTTATCAGACCGAAGTCCAAGTTTATCTATGTACAAATGTTTGACATAAGCCAGACAACCCCAAATCCGAAGGTGAGAGAGTGTCAGTTTATGCCTAATCCATATCTCATATGAAGTCTTTATGATAGATTTACTCAGAACATTGTTCAATATAAAATAGGCAGTCTCAATAGCATAATTCCAAAATGAAACAGGTAGACTAGCAAACCCCATCATGGATCGAACCATATCTAATAAAGTTTGATTCCTCCTTTTCGATACACCATTATGTTGTGGTATCCTGGGAAGAGTCCACTACGAGAGAAATCCATTCTCTCCTAGATATACCAAGAATTCACTAGATAGGTATTTACCTCCTCGATCTGATTGAAGAATTTTAATTTTTTTTAAATTATTTTTTTACTTTATTATGAAATTATTTGAATATTTCAAATGATTCAGACTTATGCTTTATAAGATAGACATATCCATACCTAGATAGGTCCTCAATAAACATAATGAAATAGTGATATTCACCTCTGATACTAGTATTCATAGGTCCACATACATCACTATGTATGAGACTTAGAACTTTACTAGCTCTTTTATCCTTTCTAGTAAAAGATGACTTTGTCAGCTTTCCAAGAAGATAGAATTCATAGGTTGGCAATTATTCACAATCATTGATATCGAGGATTCCCTCATTGTCTAACTTGTTTATTCTATTCTTGCTAATATGACCAAGCCTACAATGCCAAAGGTCGGCATCTATGATATTATCTAATTTAGGATATTTATTAAATGTGTACATTATACTTATAGGCTGTAATAAAATATAAATATTATTTTTTTAATTATCCATACATTATTATAACATCATGCATAATGATATCATAATAATTATTTTTTATTAAAAATGATAAATGACTTTGGTCAAAAGGCTAACAAAAATTATATTCATCAAAAAAGAAGGACAATAATGACAATCATCTAAAAAAATAATATTTTTATTAAAAATAAGTTGAACTATTTTTAAAGCTAGAGCTGGAACAGATCTTTTACCTCCAACATTCAGAAATCACTCATCATTCTCAAATTTTCTACTAACTTGAAATCCTTACAATGAATTGCAAATATGAACTGAACTTTCGGTATCCAATACCCAAATAGTAGTCTCACAAACAAAAAAATTATAAGATATTATCATATAATTATCTTGCGAAGCAACCATTTGCTCCTTTCTCTTGTTCAGCCTATTGGGATCAAGGGAAGCAAGATATTGAGGATATTTTTTCTTCCTATGACCCTGCTTCTTATAGTAGAAGCACTCTACCTGATTTTGGTTAGTCTTAGATCTTTTGTTTTAACTGGACTTAGAAGCTTCAGCACGAAACTCTTCATCCTACTGAATAATATTTAACTTTTGATACTTACAATCTAAGTTGGATCCTATAAGTACATCATTGTCTAACAGTGAATGAAGTAACTAGAATTTAGCCTTTAGCTGAAAAGAAAAGAGAACAAAGACCTATTAGTATATGAATTATTTTAAGTCTAAAGACTTGAACTTTAGTCTAAAGGTTCTTCCACTATTTTATATGAATTAGTAGCCTCTATCTCTAATTTAAGAAATTACTTTAATTCTCTAGTAGGTACTATAATCTACACAGACTGCATATGGGCCCAAAAAAAAGCTCTGGCCAACTCATGTGCATCTATAGATAAGTTCTTAACCAATTATTTTTTCAAACAATTTCTAGTATTAGGTTTTGCCCCAAGTATCTTTTCAGTAAGCTAGGACTTCCACAGACAAGTCCCGATTTGGTCCAACCATTAACATGAACCTACTCAGTGATTCTAACTAAGAAATGATCAGGCTCAAGGAAAGCTCTGGACAACCCAACTATTGATCAGATAGTACAATGGAGTCATCATATGATAAATGATAATTCCAATATTCCAATGAACATCAGGTGTAATGTGCCTCCAATGTCCATCGAGATTATTAGACCCATTACCATCCACCTTAATGAAAGGCTATGACCTTGTTATTTCCATAACAATTTTATTTTAAGAACCTAACAATTTAGAAGATTTAATTAAGTAATTAGAGATAGAGAAGAAATTAACCAGTAGTCAAGAATCCTCCTACTAACTTCACCAAGTCATTGAAAAGGACTAGTTCTCCCACTGACTTCACCAAGTATGAAGAAAACTAAAGACAAGCTAGTTAATGGCACCTAAATCAGTCATACTGATTATCTTATGTGACATGGGTTAACTTGAATCAATGAGCAATCTAATCAAAAGCTGACTAATCATATTAGCCAGGTAAGTAAGATTGGTAGGAGGGTCTGCTAAAGCTTGCCCTAAATGCCATAAAAAATGGTCAAGTAAGCGGACTGTCAGTTAAAGACCATTGAGCTAGAATGCCAGACTTATCTTTGATATCAATCGATTTATTAGTTTCGATTTGGTCTACCTAAAGACTTAGGATCGACCACTAAGCCACGATCAGGTCCATTTGGTAAAATCAAATATATGGACTATGATCAACTATAACTATTGAATTGATCTATAGAGAAGAATTGACCTAATCCGAATTAACTATTAATTAGATTTGATCAATTTCTTAACTTAGTCCATATTCGATTCTAGCACTAGGTCTAATTCAGTTTATTTACCTGATCTAAGCTAACCCACAATCCATGATCTATGCAATGTCATTAGATCTTTAATTCATAATTCTAGATCTAAACTCTTAATTCTTAATTGAGTGCATTATGAATCATGGTTTCAAAATAATTTTAAATTTATAAATAATTTATATTGAATCACATTTAATTTAGGATTTTGAGTTGACTCGACCAAAGAACCAAGTCAGCTCGAGTGTATGCTAACAGTAATTCGGGTTTCAAATCTAAGTTATTTCAATGTTTAGATCAGATCCTAGAATTTTGAATCTAGGATTTTGTAAAAATTAAATTTTAAATGTAAATTCTATAAAAACATATATATCACATATATAGGTTCTAGATTTAAATCAAAAATACATATCGAGCATATGTATCAAAGGGATCTAAGTCTAGAACATGAAACACATTAATTCGATCTCATCTAAATAATCAAAAATAGATCAAAAATCAATTTTATTTTAGATCTAAAATTAAAAATAAATCATAAATCGATTTAGATCTCATCTAACTTATTTATGATTTAGATTTTTCAGATCAGCACATACTAGAACAACCTCTCCATTGTAAGGGATAAATCTTATAGCAGGATGACCTTATAATTAGTATGTGCGATCTAAAATTTATTATTTTTAAATTTTTATGCATACATAATCATGTCATAAAGAAACCTAGGCTCTAATACTATTGTTGGAAAAATTAGGTAGAGTTTCATGCATATCTTTCGAAACTTTTTTGAAAAAAATGAGTGAAAGACTTAAGATTAATCTTATTAATCTATTTATGTACATGATCAAATCATTAAATGCCTAAAATCTAGGATCTATAATATGATAAGGTGCATGTTTAAATCTAAAAAACAAAAAGTAAATATATATTGATCATATCAATACCAATCTAGATCAAATCTAGGATGTATTAGAGATCAGATCTCTATACCTGACCATGGGTCGAAAACTCCACTACTGATTTTTGTAGATGTGATCATTGGTCCAAGCTACACAAGATGTCTGGCCTCTATAGGTAATCCATACGAAGCTTCTATGCTGATCAGAGGTTTGACGATCGAAGATCTACGCAGGTTGCTAGCTCCTTGTAAATCCCTCCTGATGGTTCATCTAATTTTCTTTCTTCAAATCTCTCAGCCCCTCCAAAAGATGAAGAACCATAGAAGGATTAAGGGAGAGATCCTTCTTTCTAATCTCTCAAAATATGAGCAAAAGAAAGATAAAAAAGAAATCCTAAGAGAACAACTATTTTTCTCTACTTTCTCTCTCAATCGGATATACCAAAGTGTTGTGCTAAAGAAGCCTCATGCCCAAACAAGAGGAGATCATCTCCTCTCTATTTCCTCACGCCCTCTCTCTCTCTTTTCTATTTTTCACCATGGAATAACTTGTTAATGATATCAACTCCTCTAATACCACTTGTTGAGGTTCTCGTACCAAGATATTATGGCAGAAAGAAAAAAAAAAAATATCATTAAATACATGGATCAGCTTAAAGGCTCATCTTCATGGGACATGCAAAGCTCCACTATGAAAGAAAAAAATAAGTACAAGAGGAGAACACCTACTCTCAACTCACTGTACATAAATTTCTCTGAACTAGAAGCTAACCTTATAAAAGCTCTCTGAGAATCTCCAAAGAGACCCTTAGAAGCTACAAGATGTTTTGCCCTCATGACCTCCACGTCAGATGCTATGCACCTGTTGCTTCTTTCATATGGGCTACACGTACTCGATGCTCTACCAAGCTCTTTTTGATGGCTGCCTGAGCCTCTCTACATGCCTTTCATGCCACATGCACCATACCCTGCTCCATAATACCTCAGACTTTTAAATAGGATGAGAATCCTCTTCTCAGCAGTTCACAAGAGTTCTAATAGGACTTTGTCTCCTAATATGAGTCGAACATGATCTTGATGGAGTCTTAAAATATTTTCCAACCTTCAAATCATGACTATAGCCCTCCTTGGCTGCTGGATCCTGTGGTCCATGTGCAACTCTCATAGACCCCTTGGATTAATCACAATCCGAGTCTAAATAGAAAATCCTATCCTATTCTATTTTCCTCCGTCGAGCCGACTCTGTCAGAGGTCGAGCTAGTTCGATTGTGTCTCATCCAAATACCTACTTTCTATCTGCCTGAGAGGGCTGACTCGATTATAATTCGAGCCGACTCGATCTCAGCTCGACCCCATATTCGAGCCAGCCTGATTGCTTACTGATACTGATTCTTCTCTTGCTGTGGATCGAATTTGAGGTGTCAAATCTTAACAATCTTTATCTTGACTCGACATTCAGCCTCCACATGATTTTGAAAGTTTCTGGATCTTCTCATCTTCATGCTTTGTGGCAATCGTCTGCTGATCATGAATGGGCAAATATGAGAGTCGAGCCAGGCTGCTCGATCCCACCTCCATCAATGGCTATGAACCTCCTGACCTGAGACATGCTTGGGGTAGCCTCCTACGGCAATAGAAACTTTACCTTATGACATCACATGTCATCCTTTCGAGTCTCTCGTCTACTGCCCGATCCATCTCCACCTCGCACTAGACTTTCTACCATGAGATAATGTTCTACATACTTTTTTTCTCTTAACACCACCCTACTATCACGCATGATCTTTAGGATTCCTCCATTAGCTTTCCATCTGAAGCCAATCCAATCTAGTTTGTTCAGTGAGATTAGATTCTTCTTAAAGCTAGGTATGTATCAGATCCCACCTAATTTATTCACTGCTCCATAATGGAGCTTCATGCTGACCATTCGATTGCCCTTGATCTCATAGTTCGATCCGTTTGGCAAGAACACAGTATCCTCACTAGTCTTCAAGAAGTCAAATATCTTCTGTCTGCAACATACATGATGAAAACAAGCAGAATTCATAATCCACTAAGAGAAAGAAGTAGATACCTCAGCAGTAACCAGAAGAACATCGCCATTATCTTCGGCCATCACCACAGTAACCCACGTCTGATCTTTGAGTTGTGGACAATCCTTGACTTGATGTCCCAACTCATTGCATCAGTAGCATATGATCTTATTATGGTCCCTCATCCTAGACCTAGATTATCCTCCTTGTGATCTTTTGCCGCTCCATCTACTGCCTCCTATGAAGGAGAAATCCTGATTTTCTAGGTCAGATTCGTTCAGATTTGATCAGATTAAGAGAAATATTTCAAAAATTTCTCTCATGTATCTAGATCATATCTGAGATATTTCAGATCTGATTTTATAGATCTAATAAGTAAAAATAAAAATAAGTTAAATCTAATTAATTTGTACCTTGATGTTGGATAATCAGATTATCCTTTGATGATCCTACTAATTGCCTGAGGTTCTGAATCTAGCCATGCAAGCGCCTGCCTCTATCGGTATCCACTCAGACTGAATCTGAAGATCTTCTTCTTTATTACCTCTCCAAATATCAGATCTGAATCTAATTTGGAGGATCTTCAAAACTTCTTTCAAAGATCTATAGTCGTCTCTGCAGCAATGCCGCCTTCTTCCTTTCTCGTCAGCTTTCTCTTGCTTGGATCGCACCAAACTAGAGCCCAAAATATCTTGGGCATGGAGAGGAGAGAGAGGACCAGAAGTTGGCATGGAGGAGAGAGAGGGGTAGCCTTGGGGTGTGGGCTAAGAGAGAACTCTATCAAAGTTGGGCGCAGACAGGGTTTATATAGATCTTGCTGCACCATGCAGTGCCACATCATCCCGACCAATCATGTTGCTTCGTGCAATCAAATCTAAATCTGATTGGTGGGATGACATCACCTAATCCAATCAGATGAGAGCCCCTTCAATTCATCCTTAGGAGGTGCCAAGACTGATCAAAGTTGAGTCTTAGGCACCTTCCTAAGTTGATTCCAAGAAGCAACTTGAAGTCCCATCCGTATGGGACTCCAGGCATCCCTATCCATGGGTGCATAACTCCCTAGGTGTGTGCCCCCTCCTTTCTAATTTCTAGCAAGGGGACAAGCTCCTATCTACTCTCCTATGGGTGCATGACACATGGGCATATGTCTAAGTGTCAAAGGTTAACGTTTGACCAAAGTCAAAGACAAGAATTAGTAGGTGATGGAAAATGGCACGTGTTGTCTCAAATTTATTTTATAAATTAAGACAATCTTTTTCTGACCTGAATAAGCTTCAGTCAGATCGAGTAAAGGTACCTGAGTGAGCATAAATATTTTTGGCTCAGTCGAGACAACTTTTAATGATAGTAGAAGGAGAATGTTAGGCTCAATCGTATGCTAGCACGATTTTCTTGAACCTAATTAAATCTTAGTCAAATTAATTGAACTGGATTAGTTCAATTGATGATATCTAGATCTAAATCCTTATTTGTATGACCCAGTTAGGTTTAGTTCTATATAGTAATGGGATATGTCATGATCTTTATCATCGACATCATCGAAACTCCTTTCGATGGTCAGAACTCTTTTGTTTTAGACAACTAGAATGATCGATCATCTAAATCATTCTAATTGCTCCCAAAATCCACCAGTGACACCTAGCAGTATATGGTGGCAACCCATCAAAACCAAAAATGAACCTCTTGGTGCAGCTACTTATGTGATTAAGTTCTTCTATCTTAAGCCTCGATCAGATTAGGGTTAAGGTGAACTCGTCAAATCCTAATTTCTATCATATGATTTAACCATTCGATTGAAGTCCGATGTGAAAATCTTAATAGAAACTCTTTCTATTATTTCACTCTACTATGGCCATAGGCTTATGAACTTGATTCTCATGATCCTTATAGAGCTGCTCCTCATCCATCGAGGTAGATAGATTCCTACTTGATGCAATCCAATTCCTACAATGAACATGTTATAGCCAACATATACCTCAGAATTTCGAATGGCTAGGAGATCGAGTCATGGTGTAGTCAAACTATAACACTCTCAAGATGAACTACCGATGCACCTCAGGTCAAAGAACCAGACACACGATTGTAACTTCAAGTTAGTCATCGACGAGAAGGTAGATTTTCTTATGACTGCTCGAGGTGATCACGCTCAGTATCCTCATTTTCTAATGAGTACCTATACTCTCGCTCTGGTGTCTCTACACCATAGACTCAAGACTCATCTACTATATAAAGAAGCGATTGTACACCAACCTTCCGGATCAATCACCATCCTCATGATGATCCTACGGTCAGGAGCATTTTATGAGTTAATAACGAAAATTCATGTCTTAAATTTTCAACTCTTAAAAATATGAATTATCATTATCATTAACTCAAGGGATGTATCATAAACACTAAATACACATTTATGATAGAAAATAATTTATTTTATTATTTATAGTCAAAATTATAATTTTGCCTCTAGAAGTGTATTATAAGTGTCAGCCAATTCTGGCTTCTAGGGCACACATATCTAATAAACTCCCATTTGACCTAAAGCCAATTGGCTACAAATCTAAGTTCCATCTTCTCAAGATGAGCTTCGATCTTCTATTGACCCAACGACTTTGTAAGCGGGTCCACCATATTATCTATGGAGTCGACTCTCTTGACCTCGACGTAACCCTTCTCGAGATAATCGTGGATGAGATGGAATTATTGCTCGATGTGCTTGGATTTCTGATGAGACTTTGGCTCTTTAGATAAAGCTATGGTGCCATTGTTGTCGCAGTACAGAGGAATGGCATCTAATGGCATCACTCTGATCTCTGTGATAAATTTCTTATACCAGAATACCTCCTTCGCAGCTTCTGACATAGCAATGTATTCTGCTTTCATGGTGGAATCTGCTATCACAGTTTGCTTGAAACTTTTTCAACTGATAGCTCCACCATTACACACAAACAGACTTTCAGATGTCAACTTTCGATCATCTACATCGAACATAAAATCTGAGTCTGTATATCCTTAGACTTGGAGTTCTCCATTACCAAAGACCAACAACATATTCTTAGTTCTTCTTAAGTACTTAAGGATATATTTTACAGAAGTCCAGTGTTCTTCATCTGGATTTGATTGATATCTGCTCATGACACTCATAGCATGAGCTATATTAGGTCGTGTATATAACATGGCATATTTGAGACTTCCTATTGCTAAAGCATAAGAGATCTTGCTCTTGCATTTTATTTCCTCAGTTGTGCTAGGGTACATCTTCTTGGAAAGATGAATACCTGAAGGATACTAATCCCCTCTTAGAGTTTTCCATGCTAAACCTCTTTAGCACTTCCTCTATGTACATCTTCTATGAAAGTCCTAGCATCCTATTTGGTCTATCTCTATAGACCTTAATTCCTAGAATAAAGGATGCTTCACCTAGGTCTTTTATGGAGAATTCTTTAGATAACCATATTTTAACTATGGTCAACATGGGAATATCATTTCCAATAAGGAGGATATCATCCACATACAATACGAAGAAGATAATACTGCTCTCACTGATTTTTTTGAAGATACATGGCTCCTCCTCATTTTTGATGAAACTAAATAATTTAATCACATCATTAAAATGAGTGTTCCAGCTCCGAGATGCTTGCTTAAGTCCATATATGGATCTTTGCAGCTTGCATACCTTATGATCAGTATCACTAGATGTGAAACCTAGCGGTTATTCCATATAGATATCTTTCTAAAGATATCCATTTAAGAATATCATTTTTACGTCCATTTGCCATATTTCATAATCGAAATAGGCTGCAACAACAAGCAATGTACGGATAAATTTTAGCATAGCTACTGACAAAAAAGTATCCCGATAGTCAATGCCTTCGCGCTAATTATAATCTTTTGCCACTAATCTAGCTTTGAATGTCTCCACATTCCCATCTACACCAATCTTTCTTTTGTAGATCCATTTACACCAAATAGGTACTATACCTTCTGGTGGATCTACCAAGATCCAGACTTGATTTGAGTGCATCGAGTCAATTTCTGACTTTATTGCCTCTAGCCATTTCTCGAAGTTGATATCTGATATCGCCTCGTTATAGGTTTTAGGATCATCACCATGAACCCCATTACCTATGAGGAATATTTTCTCTACTTCCTCTGAAATGGTACCTAAGTACCTCTCAGGAGGATGAAAAATTCTTTCTGATCTATGAGGTGGAGGAGGTAGTGATTTTATTGGCTTAACCTGATTTGATTTCAATTGGTCCTTAGCTCGTTGTTCTTATGAGACTTTCTCATCGAGCTTGATCTGCTTTATAATACCACCATCTTGAATAAACTATTTTTTAAGAAAGATGGCATATCGACTCACAATCACATCATGATCTTCTAGAATGTAAAAATAATATCCTAATGATTCTTTAGGATATCCTATAAATCGAGCTCTAAAGGACCTGAAGTCTAACTTATCCGCTTGTTGTCTTTTGACATGAGCCGAACAACCCCAAATTCTGAGATGACTCAGACTTAGTTTCTTACCATGCCATATCTCATACGGTGTGATAGGAATGGTTTTAGAAGAAATTCTATTCAGTAAATATATTACAGTTAACAAAGAATATCCCCAAAGATAATTAGGGAGGTCTATGAAGTTCATCATGGATCGGACCATATCTAATAGGATCCAATTCCTCCATTCTGAAACTCCATTGAGTTGAGGATGTTTCAGGTGGAGTCCATTGAGAGACTTTGCCATTTTTCTTAAGATAGTCCAAAAATTCCCTGCAACTAAGGTATTCACCTCCTCGATCTGATCGAAGAACCTTAATGGATTTTCCAGTTTGCTTTTCTACTTCATGTCTGAATTCTTGAACTTTTCAAAAGCTTCAGACTTGTGTCTCATAAGATACACATACCCATACCTAGATAAATCATCGATAAAAATAATGAAGTAGACAAAATTGCCTCTAGCCAGCACATCAAATGGGCCACACACATCAGTATGTACTAGGGCAAGAAGATCCGTGGCCCTTTCCCTATGTCCTACAAAAGGAAGCTTAGTCATTTTGCCATGAAGACAAGATTCACAAATTGGATATGACTCGAAAGTCAATAGACTTAATAACCTAATTTTCTCCAATTTGTTAACCCTATCTTCTACTATATGACCTAGTCTTAGGTGCCATAGATATCTATCATTTGGATTATCCCTAGGTTATTTCATGGCATTCACATTTTGCTCGATATTAAAAATAGATACATCAATATGTAACTGATAAAGATCGTTAATAAGAAAACCACTTGCAATTTTATTTCTTTCATAAAGAATATTATAATGGTCCTTAAGAAAACTAATTACATAGCCTTCTAGTGCTAGACATGAAACAGAAATCAAATTTCTACTTTGCTGCAGGACACATAATAACAATCTTTTAAAACTAAATCTAAACCAGATGGTAGTCGAAGAGGATATGTTCTCACCACTACGGCAGCAACTCTTGCTTCATTTTCGATGCGTAGGATCATCTCGCCATCCCTCAGCCTCCTGCTATCCTCAAGATCCTACATGGAAGTGCACAAATGAGCACTAGAACTAGAGTCAAGCACCCAACTGGATGCAGAAGAAATCGTAAGGTTAGACTCAATAATGAGCATACCACCTTAGAAGGACCTGCCTCCTTCTTATTCTTCAGGGTGGCCTAGGTAAGTAGGGCAGTAGTTTCGCTTTCAGTGGCCGTCATTGTTGTACAATGGAAATACTTTTCTTTATCAGCGGCCTTCTTCTTCAGCTCTACCTTTTTCTTCTTTTCCTCCTTCCATCTTCTGCTTTTTCACAGACTTCTTCTTCTTTCCAAAAGACTTTCTCTTGGAAGAAGTCCATTCCATAGCAAGCACTGAGCCTTTAGAACCTTTCATAGAAAGCTCAGCAGTAACCAGCATATTCATAAGTTCAGCCAGAGAATTTTGAAGTTTATGCATATGGTAGTTCATGATGAACTGCCCATATGCATCAGTCAAGGATTGCAGAATTATATCATTCTGCAGATCCAGTTGGCAACTTCACTCCTGAGCTTCTCAAGCTCTTTCCAAGTCCTTGATCATCATCAGACAATGATCTTGGACTGACTGTCCATCATGCATTTTAGCCTTAAAAAGTCATTTAGTGACTTGATACTTGACTTCGCGACTCTGTTCACCAAATATCTCTTATAGGTAAGCCAACATTTGATGGGTAGTCTTGATATCTTCATGTTGGGCACTAAAGCTCATCAGACATCAAGCCCAAGATGTAATATTTGATCTTATTATCTTTGTCTGTCCACTTTTTAAGAGACACTCTCTGTTCAATGGATGGATGAGCTGGTAAGGTGGAAGGATCCTAGTCTAACACATGAGTTAACTTCTTAAAACCTAAAATAATTTTGAAGTTTTAGAGCCAATCCTTGTAATTGGGTCCGGTCAGTCTATGGATGTCTAGGATACGTACTAGTGGGTTGGACGTAGACATTTTTCTGTAGAGAGTTAAAGTTTCTAGTTAGATATTGTAATTAAGACTTGATCAATTTATTTAGAAATTTTATTTTTAAATAAATTAGCTTCCACTATTTTCTTGGATCCCTACACTCCCTCTATAGAGATGCAAAAATCTTCATGATTAATGATTTCTAGTGGATGGTGCGGTCCCACCAACTGACTCATCATCTCACCTAACAGTTATTGGTGATGGATTAGCCAATGAGTGAACAACTCTTGTTCAATGATTCTCTAATCATGGTACACCCAAACTTGATCTCTAATTAATGGATCTCACCATGCCCAAAATATTAATCCACTCCTTAGTTAAGTCAGACCCACCAATTGTATAGATTGAATTCCTAATTGAGTCTCTCACCATGTCCGAAATATTAAGCTCAATCCATCCTCTAGTCCATAGCATCCAATGCCTAATAGACATGGCTGCGTCTTTTCGGTGTAACTGAACCACTGTAACCAGTCGAGAATAATCAACCCCGAAAAGGGTCCGCACATCTACAATGGTGGAAGACCTTTAGACTTAATCTTTTCTTAGGAAGATTTGATTTAGGTCTCATTAAACTAGACTTGACATAGTCATAACCATTACAACTAACCTAGTGGCATGGGTTAGCTCGAATTATTGACCATCTTAGATCAAAACTAAGCCAACAAATATGGCCAGATAAATGAGATCAATAGAAGGAATATGCCATTAACTCGATAAGAATACATTCGAGTCGAGTAGCTCTCAATTAAAAAACAGTCGATCATATCTATCAAACTTATCTTAGACATAAATTGTTGAGCCAGAATCAATCGATTTAGCCTACAATCCAGACTCTAACCACTGAGCCTAATTAGGTCTTAGCTTGATCGATCACTCACGTGACTCAATCTTGACCCAGACTTAATCCTATTAGGCTGGTCAATTTAAGCACTGTTGATTCCATCTAATCAATTTTTGATTCAGTTTGATCAACTGCTTAGACCTAATTAAGCTACCCAAGCCTAAACCCAATATTATGAATATATCTCAAATTTGAAATTTCTAATTTTAGACCAAATTAATATTTTATAATCTTAATTCTTAATTAAGTTTAGGGTTCATAAATAAAACATGTATATTAAATCTTAGGGTGTTAGGATCTAAGATTTTGCAGAAAGTAAGTTCTTGATTTCTGATTAAGGATGAATGCGCAGCACCCCTACACATCATAAGAACATCCCATCGAATGGGAGGAGAGGATATTTAAATCCTACTTTATTCTTATGATCGGACGGCCAAGGAGAATGCCTTAATCAGAAATATACAAAACTATAAAACTAGTTAGATCTACATCATATATCTCATATATAAAAAATTGATCTAACTATAAACATATTTTGCATACATCTCATGTATCATATCATGCATATTTTTAGATCTAAATTATTCCATAATTATCTAAAAAATTAGATTTAAAATGATCACATCAAAATAAATTCTAATCTAGATAATTATGTAGAACTATTCTACAACTAGTCTAAACATACATTCATCATATCTCATATGATCCAAAAATTAAATATTTTTATTTATTAATTTTTAAATCTTATTATAAAATTTATAATATTAAAAAATAATAAATAAATAGATCTAAAATTATAACTTAATCAAATTAAATTATGAACATGCAAGACTATGTATAGAACTATTCTATTTTACAACTAGTCATACATCTTGTAAAACTTAGATCTAAACTATTTAATTTTATTTTTTTTTATTTTAGATCTAATCATATCTCATGTGATATCTAAAATCATCTAATTATTAGATCAAAAATAAATTAAAATTATATCTAAATAATTTAGAGAACCTAGCTCTGATATCAGTTGAAGAGGAAATCCTGATTTTTTGGATCAGGTTCGTTCAGATTTGATTGGATCAAGAGAGATATTTCAAAAATTTTACTCATATATCTAGATCAGATCTAAGATATTTTAGATCTAATTTTATAGATCTAATAAATAAAAATAAAAAAATAAAAATAAATTAAATCTAATTAATTTGTACCTTGATGTTGGGTAATCAGATTACCCTTTGATGATCCTGCTGATTGCTTGAGGTTCTGGATCTGGCCATGCAAGCACCTGACCTTTACCAGTATCTACTTGGACTAGATCTAAAAATCTTCTCTTTCTTTATCACCTCTCCAAATATCAGATTTGGATCTGATTTGGAGGATATTCAAAACTTCTTTCGAAGATCTATAGTCGTCTCTGCAGCAATGTTGCCTTCTTCCTTTCTCGTCAGCTTTCTCTTGCTTGGATCGCATCAAATTGGAGCCCAAAATATCTTGGGCATGGAGAGGAGAGAGAGGACTAAAAGTTGGCATGGAGGAGGGAGAGGGGCAGCCTTAGGGCATGGGCTAAGAGAGAACTCTATCAAAGTTGGGCACAGATAGGATTCATATAGATCCTGCTGCGCCATGTAGTGCCGCATCATCTCGGCCAATCACGTTGCTTCATGTAATCAGATCTAAATCTGATTGGTGGGATGACATCACCGATCCAATAGATAAGAGCTCCTTCAATTCATCCTTAGGAGTTGCCAAGACTGGTCAAAGCTGAGTCTTAGGCGCCTTCCTAAGTTGATTCCAAGAAGCAACCTAGAGTCCCATCCGTATGGGACTCCAGGCATCCCTATCGAGGCATGCGCCCCCTCCTTTCTAATTTCTAGCAAGAGGATAAGCCCCTATCTGCTCTCCTATAGGTGCATGACACATGGGCAGATATCTAAGTGTCAAAGGTCAATATTTGACCAAAGTCAAAGACAAGAATTAGCAGGTGATGGAAAATGGTAGGTGTTGTCTCAAATTTATCTCATAAATTAAGATAATCTTTTTCTGACCTGGACAAGCTCCAGTCAGACCAAGTAAAGGTACCTGAGTGAGCATAAATACTTTTGGCTCAGTCGAGATAACTTTTAATGATAACAGAAGAAGAACGTTAGGTTTAATCGTATCCTAGCACGATTTTCTTAAACCTAACTGAATCTTATTCAAATCAATTGAACTAGATTAATCCAATTGATGATATCCAGATCCAAACTCTTATTTGTGTGATCTAGTTAGGTTCAGTTCTATATGGTAATGGGATATGTCGTGATTTCTATCATCGACATCATCAAAAATTTTTTGATGGATCAAAACTCTTTTATTTTAGACAACTAGAATGATCGATCATCTAAATCATTGTAATTGCTCCTAAAATCCACCAGTGACATCTAGCAATATATGGTGGCAACCCATCAAAACTAAAAATGAACCTCTTGGTGCAGGTACTTGTGTGATTAAGTTCTTCTATCTTGAGCCTCGATCAGATTAGGGTTATGGTGAACTCGTCAAACCCTAATTTCTATCATATGATTTAACCATTCGATTCAAGTCTGATGTGAAAATCTTAATAGAAACTCTTTCTATTATTTCACTCCATCATAGCCATGGGCTTAATCCTTATAGGGCTACTCCTCATCCACCGAGGTAGATAGATTTCTTCTTGGTGCAATCCAATTCCTACAATGAACATGCTATAGCCAACATACACCTCAAGGTTCTGAATGGCTAGGAGATCGAGTCATGGTGTAGTTAAACTATAACACCCTCAAGGTGAACTGCCGATGCATCTCAGGTCAAAGAATCAGACACAACACTGTAGCTTCGAGTCAGTCATCGATGAGAAGGTAGACTTTCTTATGACTGCTCGAGGTGGTCACGCTCAGTGCCTTCATTCTCTAACGAGTATCTATACTCTCGCTCTGATATCTCTATACCATAGACTCAAGACTCATCTACTATATAAAGAAGCAATTGTACACCAACCTTCCGAATCAATCACCATCCTCATGATGATCCTACAGTCAGGAGTATTTTATGAGTTAATAATAAAAATTCATATCTTAAATTTTTAACTCTTGAAAATATGAATTATCATTATCATTAACTCAAGGGATATATCACAGACACTAAATATACATTTATGATAGAAAATAATCCATTTTATTATTTATAGTCAAAATTATAATTTTGCTCCTAGAAGTGTATTACAACTATCAGCCAATTCTAGCTTCTAGGGCACACATATCTAACATCCTACTCCTCCAAAAATTGCCAAAGCTAAACTACCATCATCTGAGCTCGAAGCTGGATTCTCTCTTCTGAGAGCCTCATTCTAGAGAATCGCTACAGTGACTTCATCTATCTTGATGGTGCTCTTGCCTATAAGAAGAGCAGTCATTAAAGACTCATATGAATAAAGAAGTGATGCTAGTAAGACCAACGCCCTGATCTTCTCTTCAACTTTTTTACTAATACTGAGGAGATTGGTGAGAATTTTTTGAAAATTGGATAGATGCTCCTACACGCTCTAGCCTTCGTCCATCCGTAGTTGGTAAAACTGCCTCCAAAAAAATAGCATGTTGGTGAGTGACTTTGTCATGTACAACTTTTCGAGCTTCGATCATAGCACTATTGAAAAAATCTTGTCAAGTACATGGATCACGATATCATCCGTTAGGTATAAGTGGATCATGCTCACCACCTACATCTAGATCTATTTTCAATTCTTCACCTCCATGGTGGCTGACATTTCCTCATACAAGATAGCATCGATCAAATCCTGTTGGATGAGAACATCCTTTATCCTTGCTTGCCATAAAAAAAAATTATCCTTTCCATCAAATCTGTTGATCTCTACCTTGATTGTACTTATCTTCTCCATATTCTTTAATCTTTAACACCAACGCTATAATCTGTGCTCTGGTACTACCTAACTTTGATATCAATTATTGGTGATATCAACTCCACTAATACCACTTATTGAGGATCTCGTATCAGGATATTATGGTAGAAAGAAAAACGAAAATAAAATAAGAACATAATCAAGTACGTGGATCAGCCTAAAGGCTCGCTTCCATAGGACATGCAAAGCTCCACTATAAAAGAAAAAAATAAGTACAAGAGGAGAACACCTACTTTCAACTCGTTGTACATAAATCTCTCTCAACTAGAAGCTATCCTCACAAAACTCTTTCAGAATCCCTAAGGAGATCCTTAGAAGCTACAAGATGCTCCATCCTCACAGCCTTCACACTGGATGCTATGCACCTATTGCTTTTCTTACATGGGCTGCACGTACTCGATACTCTACGAAGCTCTTCTTGATGGCTGCTTGAGCATCTCTATGTGCCTCTCATACCGCACGTGCCATATCCTACTTTACAACATCTCAGGCTTTTAAATAGAATGAGAATCCTCTTCTCAGTAGTTCATAGGAGTCTTAATAGGACTCTATCTTCTAATATGAGTCGAATATGATCTTGATGGAGTCTTAAAATATTTTTCAAGCTTCAGATCATGACCATAATCCTCTGTGGCCATTGGATCCTGTGGTCCACGTGCAACTCTCCTAGACCCCTTAGATTAATCACAATCTAAGTTCAAATAGAAAATCTAATCCTGTTCTATTCGCCTTCATCAAGTCGGTTCTATTAGATATCAAGCTAGCTTGACTGCATCTCGTCCGAACACCTACTTTCTATCTGCCTGAGAGGGCCAGCTCGACTGCGGTTCGAGCCAGCTTGATCCTAGCCCGAGCCGGCTTGATTCTATATCCGAGTCAGCTCGACTACTTGCTAATACTGATTCTTCTCTTGCTATGGATCGAATTTGAGGCGTCAAATTCTAACATAGCTTGGGATTCTCACACCTTGAGCCTTCTTAAAAAGTGGTGCCCCATAAGAAGTTGTAACTAGGTCAAATACCTAGTATGGTAAGGAGTTTGGGGGGGCATCCAACTCTTGTACACCTCCCCTAATAATTTGGCATGAGCAACTCAAAAGTTTCATGGTAAGAACATTCCTTTTTCATGCAAAAATCAGATCCAATTTAATTAATTTAGGTGCCTCAAAAGGGAAGAGTTTTGGAATTATGAAACGCTATCAAATAAAGTCCAAGAAAAAAAACAACTTGCCTTGTTTTGACATAATCAACTTTATTTCCAAAACTAAAGGAGAAGGGGTGTGCGTGGGACTCTTTAGGTATGAGAAAACTCACGCAAAATATCAAGAAAATGGGCATGAGCCATCCGATATTTGGCGCAAGGGAAGGAAGAGACTCCCAGTCTAATTGGGCTCTCTTATTTTCTTTGGTCAAACCAATTTTAAACCTATTTTGATTAGGATTGGTGCAATCTAATTAAGGATGATCCTAATCTAACTAAGAGTCTAATTAAATCTAATTAAATCTTGTTTAAATCTAATTTAAATCCTAAGCCAATTAGAAATTAGGTGCACACAAGTTCTTATCGAATAGAAAACTGATCTCTCTTGTAATTGGATTATCTCATAAACTAATTAGACTTGATCTAATCAAGTCTAAATCAAATTAAATTAAATTAAATTAAATTAAACTTGATCTCAATCCTAATACTCAATTAGATTGAGCTAATTAGCAATCTAATTATTAATTAATCCTCCTGCAATACTTGCACTTGATTAATCATTAGTCATATTAATGATTCGATCCTTGACCAATTCATAATCATTGATCAACCATCCGATCAGATAGACATAATAAAATAAAAAATCAGTGGCCCATTCACCTTTTTCAGTAAAAGGTGATTTGGTTATCTTATCAAGAAGGCAGGACTCATAGATATTCAATGATTCATAATCATCGATGTCAAGGATGCGCTTCTTAACTAACCTATTAATTTTATTCTTGTTTATATGACCAAGCCTACAGTGCCAAGTTAGGCATCGGTGACGTTATCTAGTTTCGGACGTTTATTTGACGTATACATTATACTAATAAACTATGATAAAATATAAATATCATTTTCTAATTATCTTCACATTATTGTAATATCATTCATAATGATATCGTAATAATTTTTTTTATTAACAAATAATAACTATCTTGGGCCAAAAGACCAACAGATATTATATTCATCATAAAAGATGAACAATAGTGATAGCCACTTAAAATGACATTATTATTTTTGAAAACAAGCTCAAGTGTTTTCAATGTTAGGACTAAAATTTTACTTCCATCTCCAACATTAAGGAATCTATCATCATTCTTAAACTTTCTACTAATTTGAAGTCCATGCAACGAATTGCATATATGAATTAGACTCTCGGTATCTAATACCAGATAGATATATCACAAATGGAGAAATTACAAGGTATTATCATATAATAGTCTTGACCAGCAATCACTTACTGATTTCTCCTATTCAGATCAAGAGGACCATTCCACTTTGGGTCTGCTTGATTAGGGTTAACACTAGACACCTCGTAATTAGGTCCTAAAAGCCTGTCACTATCCAACAGTGAATGGAGCGGACTAAAACTAGCCATTCTATTTATCGAAAAGAAAAATATGAAACCTTATTAATCTTAAAGACTTAGACTTTAGTCTAAAGTCCTTCCGCTATTTTATGAATTGGTAGCCTCCACCTTCAATTCGAGGAATTACATTAACTCCTCAGAGGATAATTGAATCCACATAAACTACAAATGGGCCCAAGAAAATCTCTGGCTAACCCATGTGCATCTACAAGTAGGTTCATAATTAATTGCTTCTCCAAATAATTTCTAGTAATTAGATTTTGCCCTAGAAGGCAATTCAGTAGGCTAAGGCCTCCATTGCAAAGATCTGATTAGGTCCAACCATTAACATGATTGAGTTCGATGCATCAAACCAACGATGATCAGGTCTGAGGAAAGCTCTGACTAACTTGATCATCGTTAAGAGAGTGCGATCTAATCATCATATGATAGACAATAATTCTAATATCCAGATGAACACCAGGTGTAAGGTACCTCCAATGTCCACCTAGAAAATTGGACTCATTACTATTTACCTTAATGGGAGGCTATGACTCGATTATCCCCATAACTTAGTCATTTTAAGGACCTAAAAATTTAGAAAATTTATGTTACATATGATTTAAGGATAGAAAGGATACGGACCAATTTTCTTTCACTGACTTCATCAAATCAAATCCTTCCACTGACTTCACCAAGTCAATAGGTTAGGATTAGAATCAATTTAGGTCCATGGGCACCTAATTCAGTCTTACTAATTGAAATCAGTCAAACTAATTTCTAGTGACATGGGTGAGCTCGAATCATCAAGTGATCTAATCAAATCCTAATCGATCATGTCAGTCAGGTAAGTGAGATCAATGAAAGGGATATATCATTAACTCATCAAAGATCGAATCAGTGTGAGTAGCTCCTAATTAGAAACTACTGGTCTTGACTTCCAAACTTATCTTAGACACCAACTAGTTAATTTGGTTTAATCTGATCAACCTAGTGATTATGGGCTTGACTGCATGGCCATGAATTAAGTCCATCTTGATCTTTGTTAAAGACATGAACTTGTCCAACTATAACTATTGAAGTTGAATCTAGAGAATCCTTAATCTAATCTAATTCAATATTTGATTAGATCGATCAATTTCTTTAATTTAGTTCATTCTTCAACTAACCTTAGATCTAACCCAATTAATGGACCTAATTCATCTAACCCTTTAATCCATAATTTTATGCATTAATCTTAGAATCTTTAATACATAATTCTAGATCCTACTAGACAATACTTAATTCTTTTAATTAAATTTTGGACTGATGGGTTGGAATTTGGCATTTTGAAAATATTTTTTAAATTTTAAAAAAATTTTAATTTTTTGTTCATCAAATGAGTTGACTCAGCTCATTTCATAAACAATAACCTAATGCTATTTTTATAATAGAAAATAAACTATAATAAAATTAAAGCATGAATCACATATTAGATCTAATCTAACATATTCATGTTTAATTTTAATTTATTATTTTTTATTAATTAAATTAATTTTTATTAACATATAAATATATCATATATGCTAGCATTTAATTTTTTAATTAATATACATACATGTCAAGCAATCATTGCTCTGATACCACTGTTGAAAATCGAGCAGGGTTTAAAGCATACATTTTTAAAAAAAATTTGAATTAAATTTTAGCAGAAGCAAAATTAATCTAAAATTAATTATATGCATGCTACGATCATATTATAAAATTTTACTAAAGATCTAGATATGCTAATATATATTAGAAAATTTAAATATAATCGATCAGTAAATCATATTCACTGATCGACTTGTATTCAGAACACAATATCTTTGCACAAGTAGATGATCTCTATGATCCTAATATGTAGGAGGAAGCCCACAATGTTACACTACAACTGCACACTTATCTGGCCTCTACGAATATTCCACACAGAGCTTCTGGTCTCAACCACCTCCACTAGAGTGCTAGCTCCTTGCCAGAACCTTCGATGGTGATCTTCACTGATCCGATCGATGATCTATTTTTTAATCTCTAGGATGCTCCAGAAGACCAAAGAATATGCTTTGGAGGATGAGGGATTGGTGTGGGAATTTTCTAGGTCAACCAATGCTCATAGCACTAAAACTCACCATCCGAACCCTAGGTCAAAACCCTAGGGCTACCCACACCCGAAAACACTAGATTCCCCACTCTCAAGATTTATCTGACACTCAGATCACTCACTTAGAAGCACTCACATGCCTTCTCGATGATTTTATGTGAAACATTTTTCACACAAAAATCAAAGGCCAATTTCACTTAGATCTTATCTAAGAAAAAAAGTCGAGTGCTGAAAGATCGTCGGAAAACCCTAGCACTCAGATGACTCCATACGCCCACCTTTTGAACTCTTTCCATGAAAACATTTTTTCATAGGTAGAAGGACTCTCCTTTCTGCCTATGCCCATTCATAAAACTAATTTTAAATGGGCGACTAGAATTAAGAAAACAAAAAGTGGTGTGAAGAAAAAGATGGTGTAGGGAATTTCTTTCTCTCTCTCTCTAGACTTTTCTCACCCCCAGATGGATGCACCTCACATAGGAAATCTTTCTCACATAGTCACTCACTCATCATTCACATGCACAAAAAAAATCCCATTTAAAATGGGCATGCAAATGATGGGAAAACCATGTGAGATCAGATAAGGGTTGGAAGTTAGGTGTTTTAACCAATCTACTTGAATTCGAAATTCAAGTAGATATTTTATCCTATTCCAACACCCCATCTAGGTAGGTGATGTGTAGAACGACTCTCCTTTTGTGTGCCTACACTGAAAACACACCAAAAGGTGCGACAAAAATCCATATGAGGCATGGAAAAATGGATAATGTTGGATTGGCTCCAACCTCCAACCAAAAAATTGAATTCAAAATTCAAACTCAACTACAACCTAATCCAACTTTTGGACCAGGTCAAAGGGAGAAGGAAGAGGGGCACGAACACCATTCTGGGTATGGGAAATCACATGTAGAAAATAAAGGGGTGTGGAGAAGGGCGTGGACAAAGTCAAAGGTGGTCATGGGAGTTCAAAATTCAAACAAACTTTGAATTGGTCCAAATTGATTTCAACCAAACCAATTAATCTAGACCAAATTAGATAAGATTAAATCCAATAAAATTAGGCATAATCCAATTTAATAAATTTTTAATCAAATTAGAAATTAATTAAGTTTAGTTTCTGATCAAATCAGGATCCAAACTTTCATAGCGATTAGGTCATCTCATGACCTGATCGGGTCAAATCCAATCGAATCAAATTCAATCGAATCCTCATCATTCAATCAAATTAAGCTAATTAGCAATTAAATTACTAATTAATCATCCAATAAATATAGCATCCCAATTGGATAGATGTCTGGGCATCAGAGTTCCATCTATATGAAACTTTTGAAGAGTCCCAAATCAGTGAGACTCTTGAATCCAGTGTCCCAAACGAATAAAAATCATGATCATGGAGTCCCAAACTAGTAGGACTCTTAATCAAAGAGTCCCAGTCTATTGAAACTTTTGGTCATAGAGTCTCAGTCCAGTGAAACTCTTGATCACAAAGTTCCAGAATATTAGGACTCTAGATTAGCCATCAGAATAGGTAGGAACTGTTGTTCCTACGGCTGCTCGGAGCCACAGCCGTAGATCCGATCTCTTGCATGAATCTGGATGTTAATCCAACAAACTGAAGAAGATCTAAGAAAAATGAGAGAAGCTAGGGTTTTGGTGTTGCAACCAGAGAGAAGAAAGAAGAGAGTTAGGAAAAAAAGTTTAATTGGATTCCCTTCTATTGTAAAAGTTACAATGTCCCGGTTTATATACCCTAGAGTTTCCACATGAATCCTAATAAACCATAGCTTAAAAATTTTCTTAGGCTAACCCAATACATGAAAGCACTCACCGAGCCCAAGTCTCACATGCTCTCATTTCCTGGATATAATCTCAATACATACATAAATTAGCCCCCTTAAGACCTCTCAAATCAGGCCTTAAGATCCCTGGGATCAACCTAGACCCTAGCCCAAAATAGACCCTCGCGTAACTCTGCCTGTGCACTAAGCTAGCTCAGTCTCAGCACTGAGTTGGCTAAATTCCATTGGGTTGGCTCAGTTTGACACTAAGCCGGTCCAGTCCTATGTCGTGTCAGTAGTCTCAAATTCACAGCTTTCTATTTTGTCTGTGCACTGAGACTTAGTCGATCCAGTTTTAGACTGAATCGACTAACCTACAAAAAATATTCTTTCTATAGTCTTGATTCTTCGACTTTGGTTCCTTGCTCCATCTTGAATCTTAGATCTCAGAAGCACCAACCAAGCCCCTTGAGGATCTCAATACCCGAACCTCAAGCCCGTGGAGAGCTACAAGCCGCCTCCTCCTTAGGACAACTCCTGTCCTAGTCCTAGGACCACACCTATCCTAACCTCCTCGGAACCCTCACCTTGGTTCCATCCATGGCCTCCCAAGGCTTGGGAGCACCATACCACCTACAATCCCTACCTTGGTGCGCCCAAGCCTTGGCACACCTGGCAACATCTTCCTACACGATCCTGCTGTCCCTACATATCTTGATAGCTCCTCGTGCTCACCTTGCCACTACCATTTTTCTTCAACTACTGAGCTCCCTTTGAGGCCTTCGGAATGACCGCCTCCACCACTAAAGTCCTTGACTTGTTCCTCTGCACCACCTTTGAAGTTATAGGTATCCTTCTGCTTGACAGCTACATCACTTATCCTGGACTTTTCTGGAGATCATGCAACGTTCCTTTACCGACACTCACCGCATATCCTAATGCTCCACCTGACACTGTCCCCTTAGAGCCACGCCTATCTCCCTGCACAATCCTCTCCACCAGGATCTGTATAGCCTCGACACTGGTGCTAGAATACCGGTCCTCCCTCTACACCCCTCTGCTCTGAACCCATATCATAGCTTTCTTCACCTATGAAGCCACCTCTGCTCGGTGCTCCACCTAGAGCTGAAGTCCCCCTGATGCCATAGAAGCCGACTCTATCTCTGAGTCCCTTGAGGCCAACCATCCAATGCTGCACTGCTGGGCCTATCGCTGTACCTCGAACACCGTCGCTGCTTCTTCAGATCCTCTACACTCCGTAGACCTATCCGAAACCATTTTAGATACATCGCATCCTGCGAGCTCCTTCGAGACCACCAAGATTTTATCTGAATTTTGTTGGTAATTATCATTATTAGTGATGGTAAGAATTTTGTTGCCAATATGGATAATTAGCAATGGTATTAGCGATAACAAAATCATTGCTAATATTTTTTTTATTTTAATTTTTTATAATTAAAACTATTAATGATGGTAATGTTGATGCTAATACCATCAATAATAGTCTTTATCGATACATACTGACATTATTAATATCATCGCTAATATTATTTTATTTTTTTAAATTATAATTAAAATTTTAAAATATATTTTAATCATAGTAACAAGTAATTATATTTTTTAAAATTTATTATAAATAAAATAATAATTATTTACTATAATCATAAATATAAAATTAATTATATTATATTAAAAATATAAATTATATAATTTTATAAATTTATACTACTTGATGAGTATCAAAATTACATATATATAAAAAAATAAATCATGTGAGATCCTCTTTATCATCCTCCTCATCCTCCTGCTGCTCCTATACGTCCTCTCCAGCAACTGGTAGATAAGAGCCAGATGTCCCAGCATCCTGTAAGGAAGAAAAATAAAATATTATTAATAAGTTTTGAAATAAAAACGTATATATCGATACGGAGGTGTATATTTCAATATACTTCTCTGATTCTCGAATAGATTATTTCTACATATTTTATTTGATAATATAAAGCTATAGACACCTCCAGACTATTAATTAGATGGTTAGATTGAATTTTTATCTTCTAAATCTTCTTTTCGAACTTAAGCCAAAATATGTGAAGCTTCTAAATATAAAAATTTAAAATAAATAAATAAAATTATTATTAGACTTACATGCTGTGATGGCTGTGACAATGAGTCTAGCTGATTGTATGATGTAGATCTCAGAGAATCTTAATGATCGTATCGTGGATAGCATCTTAGAAGCTCTAAGATTGCTAGCTCCAAAGTCTTTTATATGACCTCCTCTACATATGCATCATCCTATGTTTGGATTGTCGAGGCATGAGAGAAGAATGTCGAAAATTATCGAGCTACTGGACAGTCGAAGCTATGATCGAATATTATGATCCGGTTCCTACTCACCCCTCTAATGGTCCTAAGCCATCCCTCAAGGTCAAAGAGGGGCTGAGAGGATGGGTCCTTACCATGCCATGATATGAGATACTCCACGTAATTCATCTATATAGTTTTAAAAATTATTAGTTCATATATATCAGTATATATAAAACTTAATAAATAATATTTTAAGTTGTTATCATGATCCATCAAAATCTTGGATCTAAGTAATCATCAGTCCTCCTAGACTGGTGTGTGGCCTTCCATATCTGCAGCTGCCCTAGTGCATGACCCAGCTACTATATCTATAATAAATAAATAATAAAATTAAATAAATTAATATATATAATTAATTTCAGTATGAAATTAATTTAAATATAGAATTTTTACCAATCTATCGACCATAATATTATGCCAATAGAGCAGCTTGTATACTCAATCAGATCCTATTGGACGGTCTGATTTTGTCGTGTCCTCTACCACCTATCAGAGTACTCCTCAGTGCTCCACCGATCATAGAAGGCCTCTTATATGTCTGTCCGCATCCAATAATCTGTGTAAGACTTCTAGTTCGATGGTGACTCAGAACTAGAGTGCTCTATGGTGGATTACCTAAGGATGTACAATCCATCCCGAAGCCTACTTGTTTCCACTTTCTTGAAGGTCTCCTCATCTTGAGGAGTTTCAAATCGATAGTACTTCTGCAAGTGTAAAAAAAATATGTATTAATAAATAGAATACAAACTTACTGCGAATTTAAAAATTAAACATCTTTGACTTATCAGGAATATCTCTCAGGCTGCATCACAAGCGCTCGACGACTAACTAGAGAACTCGTTCATCAGCCTCAGCATCGTCGGATGATCTTAGTAACCATATGAGGCACCCTAGGCTCTCTAAATGTGCTATAAAATTAATTTTAAATAATAAATATTAGACTCTAAAATGGCTAAATGTTAAACATATTTAATGAAGATAGAGTACTTATGAGCAGCTCTAAATGTGGATGAGCTCTCTATCCTCCGACCAAGTCAAAGGTACCATGAGCTGGGCGGGTCCTCTACCATGCCATTGACTCTGAGAGACGGACGTTGCTCCATGTGACTGTGGGGTCACTAGAGGTACCACAAGCTGGGTGGGTCCTCTACCATGCCATTGACTCTGAGAGATAGACGCTGCTCCGTGTGACTATGGGGTCACTAGTGATCTCACTTTGTCTGAACTTAACAATATTAAGACATCATAAAGAATATTATATTAGATAATAAAGAATAAAATAATATAAAAGAAAATATCTAAAGTATTAGAGTTTACCGCTTGGTATGTATGGTGCATAACTGTGCGAGCTGGCTGCGTGAGAGCTCTCTCATCGACTATGATGGCTTCCACCTCTAGAAGATATGGTCTATAATCTCTAAAAATAAAAATAAATAATTTATAATTATGGATAGCAATGCAAGATTTAAAATGATGCAAGATAAGTATTTAAAATGATTCAAGGTAGTGTAAGAAATAAAATGATACTAGAAGGTCGTGGTGATTCTGAGTTCACGAGAGAAATCTCTTAAGGCCGAGATCAGGAGACTGGAGGTGGCATTCTGAATGCGAGATATAAGAGCTTGGATATACGGTGATTCTATTTGTTCGATATATTATGGATTGGATCCAAACCGATCCCGTATTATGGATTAGAGTTAGGTTATGCATGGATCCAATCCGATCCAAATAATCTCATTGGATCAAAAAATTTGATTATAGATCTGATCCGACCCGATCCTAGGGATGGCAACTGGGTTGGATTGGATCATAAATGGATTGGATCAGATACGGATCGAGTCAAAAAACATCAAAATTGAACCCGACCTATTTATTAAACAAGTCATATGTTTAAACTTGAACTCGACCTATTTAATAAATAGGTTATCCGACCTAACCCATTTATCCATTTATATCATATAATGAAAGTTTATATTAACCACAAAAAAAATTAAAAATAGTTAGAACATTAAAGAAAGGAATAGAAAGAGGACGCTTAGATTTAGTATTTCATCTGCAACTAAATCAAAATGACAACAATCAGTTGCCTGTAGAAGAAGGCCATCTAAGATTATTGCTATTGAAAATAGTTGATCAGCAAAAAGATATCCCAAAATTATCACAGTCTCCCTACACAAATCTTAAAGCAAACCTTTGCATATAGGCCATACTGCATATTTTGATATTCAGCATAAAAAATAAAAATTAAAATAATACAAAATAGTAATCAATTAGATTTCTAAACCTATAGTAATTAGAGTAATTAATCCAAAAATATCTGAATAAAAAAAAACTATAGTAACAGCCGATTAGAGCAATTAATTATCATTAGGCACCAAGAAAGAAATATAGAAGAAAACACCGATGACTAATCTGCTTCAAGGCTTCAAGTTTTTAATTTTCATCAGGCACCAAAAAAAATAATTCAAAAACCCTAACCTCAAGTGAGTCAGTAAAACTAATCCAAACCTAAACCTATTTAAGGTGGGTCAAATGTAGGTTGGATTGGCGGGTTGGGTTGATTTATGCCATCCTACCTAATCTGAACTGATCTTCTATTGGACTAAATATGGCTCTAATATTTAGACCTGATCAAAAAATCAGATCAGATCAGGGTCTTTTATGATATTTTATAAAAATATCATAAAAGATATTTTATAAAATATCTTTTATAATGGTAAATCGCTCAGCACATCGCTACTGTCATTTGGACATTTCACATCCGCTCCGCGCTCCGATTTTGTTGGATGCTATTTTTTTTTTCATGGAATTTATAAAATTGTAAGAAGTATTAACTTAGATCATCGGCCTCCCTATTCATGTAACCATGATCTCTGATCATCACCCGTCAATTATGTTGTTAGATTTATATTTGGGCTATTTGCCCAATTAATAATTGTACCCGCACCAACAAACAATCTCGTTTCAGGGAAGAGAGAACAAAGAAACAACCGATGATGATGTAAACAAGTGATGAATTGTAGAATGATAGAACAATAATGGTTGATCATCCATCATTTCATTGTGCTCCATCCACAGGAAGCCCGGGGCCATTAGCTGAGCTATATCAATAGGAATTATCCCTCACTTCTTCCAGATTCTCAGCCATTCGAGCCCGTTGCAACGCAAGCACCATCCTGGTCTCCCTTCTGGCATTGTACCAATTTTTTTGGGAATTTTGGTGCTGGAATGCTTTCTAATGTATCTTTCAAAGTCTCCCACGAAAGCACGTGAAGATTAATGCTTCCTTTGGCTCCACGTTTTTTAAATTTAATGCACGTGTGATATCATGCAGTCTTCACCAACTCTCGATAATAATTATAATCTCAGCATTACATTCTCTTTCTCTCTCCTACCGCAAATTTGGTCGTGAACTAATGGCTCCATACGTACTCCAACGCATTCCTTGCATCTCTTTATTAATGAAAAGGAAAGAAGACATCTGCAATTATTAAAATTAAAAGATAGATCTTGATTTCTATATTAATTTTATCTTTAATTACAGCCATTTATCATTAATTTATTCTCATCTTCTATAAATTTTCTTACATTCCTTTAATATTGAAACTTGCTAACCGCATTGGTAATATGGGTCAAAAATGTTCGACATTAGATAAACATCCTATTTGATTTGCTTGATCCAATCCAACTCTATCTTGATTTCAAAGATTCCTGCCAGTTGTTTTTTGATAGAAAGTTTCCAATTAACAGTAGAAATCTATATTATCCTTTTTGAATACTTTCCATACACCATAAAACAATCTTGTAATTATCTGTGCAGATCCATATGCCAAAGAAAAGGATAATTATATAAAAAGTTACTAATTTTGCACTCTATGTAGATTTTTTAATAGCAGAGAATTATGAGATTTCCATCGTGGGATAATCATCTGGAAAATTATCGTCCATGATGATTGGCTTACGCACGGATCTGAATTTGAAAAAAATTATAAAATATCATATTTTTTTTTTCTATTTGGGCTCGTGTATGAGCCAATCATCACAGCATGGTGAGTATGGAAGCTCATCTATGGTGAGCAAAATATTTTCCTAATCATTTGGACAAATAAATCCATAAAAGCATGTCCGTTAGGTCCCAATGAGCCATCCGGCATATCGGAATGACGTCCACAATGAGCCCAAAGAAAATCTGATCCCATGGCATCCAAAAGGCAACTTTTTGTTTCCGTAAAGATAGGGCCCATGACAATATCGAGCTGCATTAATTTTTTTTGGAGTCCTGGTCAATTTTTTGCATCAATCTTTTGAAGGTACCTATAATTTTTTTATTCAATGATTACATGAAAAGACTAAAGAAATCTTGTTAGGATTTTATTCTAATTGACTTCGATTGCGATACATTATATGGAGTTTGAATTGCGCTACGTTAATGCTTAACTTTTGTAGCAAAACTTCCAAAATATGCCGATTGTGGATTACTTATCTGTCCTTCGTGAGGCTTATATAAATATAGCACCCTTCCAATTCTATTCTCGGAAAACCCTATTTTTCCACCATGGGTTGTAGTGTGGTGGCTTGTTTAAGCATTCTAATATTCTCTATTCTTGTTTGGAGCCATGCGATAGAAGCAAGGAGATGGGATCTTTCTAAAGAGGAAGATATGGAGCTAGAAAGGCAGCTCAAGATACTCAACAAGCCCTACGTCAAGTCCTTAAAGGTAAGCAAGAACAATATTTATATGATATACCACCGAATCGCAGCTATGTGGCCGTGTTTGGGGAATATATCATTTCTAAAGCCCTATTGCTAGTAAAATGACCACTTTTTAAAAGGCCACAAGTTTACGTACTTAAGAGATATAGAGAAATCTCTATAGATGTCTTTCAAGCATTGGTTTTTTATTTTTCTTCCACTTTCTGCTTGGTGATATTATCTTATTTCCTGTCATCGCTTGTTCTTAAGGGTTAAAGATGGCATGAACTAACATATATATCATGTTTTCATTTGTAGGATGATTATGGACATATATATGATTGCGTCGATATCTATAAGCAACCTGCCTTTGATCACCCTTTGCTAAAAAATCACACGATTCAGGTAAAGCTTTTTCTGTTGCAATTTCTATTTTGGTCTCTGGAGGTTTCTTTTTCTCCCACTTGCCACTTAGGATGGTCAATCCATCAAGGGGTTTAATACGGTGCTCCTAGAAAATATTTTAGTCTTTTTATCATTTTTCAATCTTTAGACATTCGATAAATTATGGACAATCTGGATACAGTATATGGATGGTGCATCAAATAACAGGGTTGTTTTAACATTAAAGAGGATGGCAGGTCCGATAGTTAACTCAAATGTTAGAGGTTTTTTTTTTTCCCTCAAATGCCCTCTCCCTTTCATCCCACCTCTCCCAACTCTTGATGCCCCATGGGTAGTGATAGGAAGGGGTTTGCGGGGTGGTCGGGTCGCTGCTGAAGGTGGAGGAGGAGGTAGACTGAGTCTTCACCGAGGGAGGAGGAGGAGGAGGAGGAAGATGGTGGGTAGCTAGGTCATCACCAAGGGTGAAGGAAGAGAAGGAAGAGCGGGGCTGGGTGGTTGTCACTGTTGTAGTGGGGGGAGAGGCTGAGGAGGAGCTAGTTGGCGTGGTCCTTGGATCTTCGCCTATCGGAGGGGGAGAAGGAGGAAGGGGTGCGGCTGGGCCATCACTAAGGGCGTAAGAGGTGGAAGAGGAGAGGGGGGCCTGGGTGGTTGTCATCATCATAGAGGTGGAAGAAGCTGAGGAGAGTGAGGAGGAGGAGGAGAGGCGGGGGATGCCAATAATGGTGATGGTGTGATGGAGGCCGTGCACCATCATGGACACGGGGATCATGGCCTTCCGACTGCTGCCAAAGTGCTCGACCTCGTTCGATCCTCATAATGATCCTCCATGCTAGCTACTTGCCATCAGACCCCTAGGGCCACATCCTACAGCACCATTGACGGTCTCACGCTCATAGAGAGCTGGGTCATGGCCATCTCCAGTGGTGATATGGGTGTTGTCGTGGAGGAGAAAAAGGAGGGTCACCCTCTCATCGTCCATGGTAGAGATGGTGTACGCGATTTCGCACGAGAGGAGGAGGTTCGTGGCGTCGGTGATATATGCAGGTGTCACCAGGAAGCATTTCGAGGTTGCGCGTAATGGCTGGTGATGACGATGTCGGAACGATAAAGATGGCTTGACCCTATCCATTGAGAAAAATAATAAAATAATTTTTTTATAAAATAATAAAAAATAAAAAAAGATGTTAATACGCAGTAAACTTGCTGCTGAGCAAAAATTCTCCAGATATCCTCAGGATGAATGATTAAGATATCTCTTCCATTTTTATAAAATAATATTTAAGAGCACCGTAGCAAAATCATAATCATTGATGCCTTTTCTTTTCCATTTTTTTTTCCCTATATTTTGTGGGCAAAATTTTTTGTATGTTTTGCAGCATTTTAATATAATAATTGACATAATATGAGGGTATTATGCAAATCTAATTATAAAATTTAGAGCGATATCCACTATTTGAATTAAAAATATATGGCAAGCTTCTGAACACAAGTTAAATTTGACTATATATTTCTATTTCCCATTAGGTGAATGTATGCAAAAAAAATTGTGCATAAGTTATATTGTTATTGGACAAGAAGGAAGAAAGATCAAACACCATGAACTAGAATGCCTTTATTTTAACTATTTGTGAAGCTATATTGTTGCCGACTATGAGGTAAGGTATTATAGTCAAGTAACTCAGATCAAAAGTTTAAACCAAATTAACCTACCTTAGCCGTGTTGAATTAAAATTATATCCATGCCCAGTGCATTGACAAGCTTTTATCTCTAAACAACACGAATCAGGTGCTCCCCTCCGCAAATCCCCACCTCAAACCAACTTGGCCACTCTGAACCCTCCTAGTATTTTTTTCCTTTTCTTCCCGATCCAAAGAGCTGTGTTTCTAGTTGAATGATTTGGTTTCCACAGGTTATTTTTAGTTTTGCATAAATTGTCTCTAATTTTTATTGCACATGATATGTTAAAAAGAATTATTCTAGTTAGATAAATGATCTATAGTTGAATCAATTATTTCATCTTCTTAATTACATTTTAAAGCATTCTTCATTTACAAAATGAAGTTTCTTCACTTCTTTAACTACAATTCTTTCGCTAATTTTTGTTAATATACATTTAAACTAGGAAATGGAAAAGTTATGCCTTTTTTTCTGGTTTGTAGGTTTGTTGGGATAGTTTTATAACTCAATTTGATATTGTCATCCAATTTTATCTTGTGATAAGTATTAGCTAGTGCTTATATATTAACATATTTGAAGCAGAGGACACCTAGTTCATCCATGAGAAGCAAGGTCAACAAACCTTCAAAAAAGGATAAGCCTTACAACTTTGGTTTTAAAGAAGGATGCCCAGCAGGTACTGTTCTCATACGGCGAACCCGGAAGGAAGATCTAATAAGAGCTAAAAACTTTGCTCAATATTTGCAACCACCTCTCCAGTATGATGCAAAATATGTTGATACTCGCACCGGAAATCATGTAAGATGTCATTGCTCGCATCATTGCTAATTTAAATATATTTTCTTTTTATTTTATGAAGTCAAATTGTTAATGAAATGTTTGTTCTTGATTTAAAGGTTTCTTCAGATAATCAGACAAAAATGACTGTTAGAAACTTACAATCTTTATATGCTTTCTTAAACCTCCCACTAACATCGAAAAAGAAGTATCTGCAGTTAATTTCAATTAATTCATATTTTAGTTACTAACCCATTATTTTTCTTTCTCACATGACCTAATTAGCAGCATCAAATGGGGTTGCATGGTAATTTATTTTGCTAAGTATACTTGATGTGGGTATGGTTGGTAATTTGTGACCGGACCAACAACTAGCCCAGTTTAAGCTGATTCAAGTTGGTGCATGAAAAAGTCTTGGTCATAATTGGGTCAACTTGATGTAGCTTATTTATTAAATAAATAGAGTTCAGGATGAAAATCCTAACCCGTTAGCCCATTTTGGTCCACTAATAGTGATCCTAAGTCACGACATGTCCTATTTAACCTGTTAAAACCCATTTAACCCATTTGAAACCCATTTAGGTGGCAGATACTTTCGATCAGCTACAATCATACAACCCTCGCAAATGCAAACAACACTTAGAAAAGATCAAAAACTATTTTCAGGCGCAAAATAGAAGGTCACCATCATTTAAAGAAATAAAGATCATCTTTATACACCAAAATCTTTCTACTTCAACTCACTAGCTTACTTTCAAACCCAAAAATACTTTCTATCTATAAATTAAGAAGAAATTCATCTATAGACAAAGATAGCAAATCTCAAAAAATATTTCAGCTATATATGTAGCAAAAGTACTGTTTAATTTAAGTATGTTTTATGTCGACTTTGATGGATCAAGCTTTTGATTTGTGAATCCGACATTGCCTAGTGGAATGAAATTAATTTTGCAATCTATATCCTATCGATTGCTTTTTCATCCTATTCTTATTAGATATTATCTATTCTTGTTCAACTAATAAATGATTAAAGTATCTCTCAGTATGCAGCTATTGTGATTGATAGTGGGAGTGACACAAAGTATTATGGTGCTTCAGCATCATTTGAGGTACATGAACTTCCCTATGTATCAGCAAACCAGGCTACTGGAGCTCAAGTCATTCTACTAAAAGGAGAAACAGGTCCTAGAAACTATCTTAATGCCATACATTTTGGATGGCATGTAAGTATCACATTCTACTTTATCGGAACTTCTTTGTAATATAGTACCCATAAAATAGGTAGCATCCATCCTAAGTTGATTATGGAATAAATGAATTTTTCCTAGAATGCCATAGACATTTTATTCCCAAAAATATTAGTAGTCATGTAGATGAACAACTTGGATAATGAAGAAATTGCTTCAGCCTAGGTGCATTGCATTCTGTTCTTAATTACCAAATCTAATTCTGCATAATTAAATTCCAGAACTCAATTTCAAGCCATAATCGATTTTAGATCCATTCATTTGCATTTTTTGCTAGACTTATGTACCTTTAGAATATAAACCACTGAATACTTTTTCCTTTTAATATTGCTTCATATTTTCAGACATTTTATCAAGATGAACACGACAATCTCACTCACTTTTTCACATATTGGACGGTAAGTGTTAAGCTACTCTTCCATCAACGTCTTTTTGGCTATTGTAAGTGACATGAATTCTCATGAACTTGCTTGCTTCATGTGCAGACGGATGGGTACCAACTTACCAGATGCTTGAATACGTTTTGTCCTGAATATGTACAAATTAGCAACGGCACAACTCCTGGGATGATTATTCCAGAGGGTGAAATAGAGCTCAGTGTGTCTAGGGTAATAATAGAAAAAATTTTCTTGCACCTTTAAGAACAGATATTTCATTGTTTGCTTAGGGCATGCATTTTACAGTTTGATGCAAAGATAAATTTAGGCTTGATAGTTTATTTATGCCTTGTACATCACATAAGACACCGTCGTTTAGAGGCTGAATTCTTGATCTATTTTTATACGATTTTTTTTTAGCAATTGCTAAGATTGCGACAATGCGTTCAATGTTCTATCATGTCCATCTTTGGCACTAAAATGATTTTTGATCTTTTATCACTACAAAAAAAGCCACATTGTCATGAAATTCGATCAATCATACCTTAATGAGACCCAATATTTCAATTGAAATATGATTTTACATGTGCTAATTATGTGCTGCTGCATGTATCCCATTATCGAGATGCTCTATTTCAATACTTTTTCTTAAATCTATGTTTGGCTAAACCTAAACCAATCTTTCTATTTGCAAAATTGCACCATATTAAAATGTTTGGGATACCTTCAATTCATAAAATGACACATACTTTTCAATGTCACAATTTCTAATTGAACTTGTAATTAGGGAAAAGGGGTAGAGGACTTTGGTGGCAGAAAAAGTGCACAATCTTGGAACTTAGGAAAGAGTGGGTTTTCAGGAACATTAGTAAAATATAAGTAGAGCTTGAGTGTTCATTTTCTTGTTCCAAAAGAACTTTGTAGACTGCTCGTTAGTTGCATAAGCCTGATAATATTTTTAACTAATAAGTTATAATTTTCTGCTTGTCAGAAGAAAGTTAAATGAAAGAACTCATAAAGGGCTATACAGCTCAAAAGGGTTTAAAAGTAGGACATACAATTAAATGTATCAAGATTGCATAATTATAGTAAAATGAATTAGGATCATCTAAGAAAACAGCTCGAGACATAAAAAGCAGTCATGATGTGAAACAGCCTAAAAGACTTCTAGGTTTAGTAGAAGCCAATGTAGTTGAAGACAATAAAAAATGTATAACTAGGGAAGGAATAAGTTAAGGTGGAAAGTAGGGTCTTTGAGATACTCTAACAAACTAGATCATAATGACTAGATTCGACACTATGCAACTTATGAAGTAAATTAACATTTTTTTTTCTTTGAGACTGAGATTTTTCTTCTTTTTCTTCTATCCTCCATCTCTTTTTAAAAGTTTGGCTCCTTTGTTAATATTTTCTTATGAAATATTTTAAAGAATATTCGATGCTAAAATACTTAAGCCTTTTATTTTATAATTTTAGCATAATAAAAACTTTTCTTTCTTCTTTCTATCTCAGGATCGATCGACTGGAAATTGGCTATTGCATTTTGTAGATAACAACAATGAACTTTTGGGATATTGGCCAAAGGAAGTTTTCAATAACATGGCTGATAGTTCCCAAGTTCAGGTGGGTGGAGTAGTTTACTCACCCCAGGATGAGCCTTCTCCCCCAATGGGTAACGGTCATCTACCATCAATTTTATTTAGCAAGGCTGCTAAGTTTCGACGAGTCCGATTGATGAATGGCAATGGAGATTATTTTCCACCGTCAAGCAACAAAGTGAAAACTTTTGTTGATTCGTATGCTGATTTTTATGGTGTTGGTCATTTAGGAGATCATGGTGGCTCAGAGGGATATAGTTTTGAATATGGTGGACCTGGAGGTGCTTAATGGATCTATTTGATTCAAATATATAGCACCATCTAGTTTATGAACTAATCCATTATATTGGAGTGTAATAAATAGCTTCAGATAAATAATGATATTTTTACTTGCATACCTCAAGTCAATGTAAGGCTATCCTAAGAAGGGACAATTGAGCAAAAATAGCACGCTACATCGTGGATATGTTAAACAAACTCTTGCAATTAATGAGGGAAAACATGTCCATTAGATTACAGCTAGTGAATGAGGTCTTTGTTTTGTTACCAGAAAGACCAAAAGAAAACTGCAGCAGCCATGGATGCAAATATGTGAATGAAAACAGACCCATATTTTACTACATTGCCATGCATCACTTGAATTATTTTTAAATGGATGGAAAATTAAAATAGGTAATAATTTGCTGATTGCATCCATTCCCGACATGCTTCATGATTGTGCAATGCTCAATTTCTATCTTTGATATCCCAACTTAAACAATAAGATTACTGGGATTCTAGTTATTGCTTTTCATGAATAGAAAGACAAATTGAAGATGCGTAATATATAACTATTTTAGGCATATTATTTTTTTCTGAGAGCAAATTGGGGATATGTGTATTAGTAATAAAGGGTCTATATAGTATGTGTTTTGTTGGAATAAGAACACCCAGAAATTGCTCTCCGTGCTTTGAAATAATAAATTGACATAAAACATTATAACTACAAAACCAAGAAAATCAATTGATTAAAAGATCTTTCCTAAATTAAGGCATGTGAACATTGCTCTAAGAACCTGCCTATATGTGGTGTGTGCTTAGATTGGCTAAGTTCGATCCTCTAGTAATGAGCACGATCAATCCAAATGACTTATTTAAATGCTTAGAAAAGAAAAGGGAAGCAAACATGTAATCAAAAATAATAAGAGAGATGGAGTCTTTATCTTAGTGGAAGAAGAGGCCCTCAAGAGACAGCATGAATGAGTGAGTGAGTGAGTAATGTTTGATGATAATAGGATATATTTATAGACTGAGTAATCGAGAAGATTTATCATTGTCCCAAGGCTACGTGATCTTTCGAAAACATCACAATCTTTTAAAAATCAATATTCTCTTCCAAAGAGTCATAACTCTTGAGATAGAGGTGTCTAGAATAAAGATTTTAAAGCATTTAAACCAACTAAAATTTAGGGGATAAGATTGGTTTACTTTTAAAAAATTTAGAATCTTGTTCAAGTCAAAACTCCAACATGTTTTTTGTTGTGGCCATATTGTTGGTTTCTATTTAGGAATCTAACTTGTCATTTTTGCATGTACAAGCACGTCGGAGATTTTGTAGTTGATATCACCTTGAAATAGAACTCCTTTAGGTATCAGCGCCTCTCAAGCTCTTAGCATTGATATAAAGCATGAGTGGCTCGTAAAGCTTTTCTATAGTGAGGGCATCGATAATTGGGGATCTTGCTAAACTTGCAACAGTCTTTATGTCGCTACCTTGTTTCAAGGACTAAGAGCCTTTTTTTCAAGGTATAGCATGTAATGTTATGTGCCAAAGGGATTCTTTTTGATAGATAGATGTCCAGTCTTGATAGGATTACTGAATTATAATTTTATTTGGCAAAAATAAAATTAATTAATCAGATGGATGATTAAGAGTTATTTAGACTAAAATCATATAGATAGCCTCTGGGAGTTGATGTGTAGCATAGCCTTCATGAGCTTATATGTGGGATGGCCTCCATAAGTTTATGCATGAGATAAATTTTACAAGCTTACATATTTGATGGGCTTTATGGGCTTATGCATAGGATAGCCGTTCACATGAGAATTTTGTTTTGCCGGTCATGGAGCAGAGCATAACTTTAGTAAGTTTAGAATTGGAATGTTAATTGTTGCTAGATTTGGAATTATTGTAAGATAAGATTCATGAAATCACTATTGAATAAAAAGATTGTACTTGATGATACTTGTGATACATATCTTTTGAATAAGACTGATGATATGCGGCTATGTGTATATATATCAACTTATTGAAGTTGTGTGGGATAATTGTTATTTGATTTCATGATAAATTGCATTTACTTTGTTATTGATTTTTGTTATTTTTAATTCTATATTATTAATATGGTTGCGGATGCGTAGCGATTCTTTCTAGGCTATTAGCTCATACCACGATTTTAGTTTTTCTTTTTAGAGATGTAAGATGCATAATACTTAGCCACATTTGGGATCCCTGGTGAGAGGATGAATAGTTAGAATATTGCCGATACCAATGAAATAGTTGAAATTTGTAATTAGATAACTTATATTACTTGTAAATAATTAATTATTTAATTTATTTATTATACGAGATTCTTATAGTCCATTAAAATTGAGGTTGTGATGAATTTATAAACCTTACGTATTCTTTTGGGCCTTATCAAACATGTCCCATGG
>QRFJ01000421.1:581304-612779 GCA_006176705.1 Cocos nucifera
AACCTCGGCTAGAGATAAGATCTCTCCCGAGCGACCGTGAACAACCTCGGTTAGGAACAGGAGGAGAACCTCGTCCTAACGCGAGCACGCAACCTCGGCTGCAGGAGATAAGATCTCCCCCGAGAGGAAGCTCGGCTGCAGGAGATAAGATCTCCCCCGAGCGCGCACTTCACTTCGGCTGCAGGAGATAAGATCTCCCCCGAGCGCGCACTTCACTTCGGCTGCAGGAGATAAGATCTCCCCCGAGCGCGCACTTCACTTCGGCTGCAGGAGATAAGATCTCCCCCGAGGGAAGCTCGGCCGTAGGAGATAAGATCTCCCCCGAGCGCGCACTTCAACCTCGGCTGCAAGATAGGAGGTCTCCCTCGAGTCGACTTCAACTGACGAAGATAATGTCGCCCCCGAGGAGCTCAAATCCGACCTCGACCGAAGGAGGCGAGTCTTACTTCGGCTTCAACATCAGCTTCATCGACTTTAGCCGGAAACGAGTTCCATTTCAACTCCAAACATCGACTGAAGATGAGGTCTCCCCCAAGCCTCAGCCTCAACTTCAGCGTCAATCTTGGCTGGAGATGAGACCTCCCCGAGCTTCAGATGCAACAAATGCGGAGCCTGGAAGAAGACTTCGGCAGTCGCCTGTTTTGGTACTCCCTTCCTTCAATTTTTGAACTCGGGAGTGGGGGGGCTACTGTTGGGGATAAATCCCGCTCCTGCCGAAGCCCGGCCCGACGCTCAGCCCAATGTAACCAGTAGCCGCTGAAGAGCTTTAGCGCCAGGCGCCAGGCCGAGCCCCTACCACGGCCGAACTGCCTAGAGGCCGAACTCCCTCCGCCCGCCGAACTTCCCACGGCCGAACTCCTTCGGACCGACCCCAGGCGAGCCCATGCAGCCGAACTCCTTCGGACTTCCCACGGCCGAACTCCTTCGGACCGACCCCAGGCGAGCCCATGCAGCCGAACTCCTTCGGACTTCCCACGGCCGAACTCCTTCGGACCGACCTTAGGCGACCGAACTCCTCAGCGAGCCCTGGCCGAACCAACTAGCAACCGAAGTCCTTCAACTGGCCAGCCGAGCTCCTTCGAACCTCTCAGCGGCCGAACTCCTTCGGGCCGACTCCAAGCGGCCGAGCTTCAATGAAGTCCTCTCAGCGGCCGAACTCCTCAGCAGCGGCCGAACTCCTCAAGCGAGCCGAACTCCTCAGCAGTCGAACTCCTCGTCACTTAGGAGCCCGAACTCCTCAGCAGTCGAACTCCTCAGCGTCACTTAGGAGCCCGAACTCCTCAGCAGTCGTCACTGGGCCGAACTCCTCAGCGGTCGCCCTCATCAAACTTCGGCCGACCGAGCTCCTACCGAACTCTCAAGTGTCCAAGCCTCAGCCCAAGCCCAACAGCCGGCCGAACCCCAGACGGCCGAGCTTCGGACTTCTCAGCAGCCGAACTCTTCTGCGGACGAGCCTTAGCTGCATACCTCTTGCCAGACGCCTATGGGAGCCGAACTCCCTCCTATCTTCCTCTTCAGGAGCCCGAACTCCTCCGAAATGGGCACACGACGAAGGCCTTCAACCCTTCATTCGGCAAGCTCTGCAACCATCACTATCAGTCAGTCCGCCGTACCATCGGTCAGTCCGCCGCGGGCGATAGCGACCCACTGCCAGGCGGCGATGGCTGTCACCCTCAATCCGCCGCACACGGCACCAGTGGGACTGACTCCGCCGAACCTCGAGCGGTCCGCCAGCACGCGGCTGCAGTTGTCACCATCAAGCTCCACTATATAAAGGACCCTCCCGACACGCTAAGGCTAAGCTCTCTGAACTCTTAACTCTCTAAGCTCTCCTCCACATCTCTAAGCTCCGGAACTCATTCCGAGCACTCCATTACTGTTGGTCGGAAACTAACTTGACCGTCGGAGGGTCCTGCCGGAGCCACCACCCCACCGGCTCCGGACGGGACTTCATTTTGTAGGTCCCCGGCGGCGCCCAGCGGCCTTGATTGCGGCGACCCCCGACGGCGACGGATTTCTACACCAGCACTCCTCATCCTCCTGCTGCTCCTATACGTCCTCTCCAGCAACTGGTAGATAAGAGCCAGATGTCCCAGCATCCTGTAAGGAAGAAAAATAAAATATTATTAATAAGTTTTGAAATAAAAACGTATATATCGATACGGAGGTGTATATTTCAATATACTTCTCTGATTCTCGAATAGATTATTTCTACATATTTTATTTGATAATATAAAGCTATAGACACCTCCAGACTATTAATTAGATGGTTAGATTGAATTTTTATCTTCTAAATCTTCTTTTCGAACTTAAGCCAAAATATGTGAAGCTTCTAAATATAAAAATTTAAAATAAATAAATAAAATTATTATTAGACTTACATGCTGTGATGGCTGTGACAATGAGTCTAGCTGATTGTATGATGTAGATCTCAGAGAATCTTAATGATCGTATCGTGGATAGCATCTTAGAAGCTCTAAGATTGCTAGCTCCAAAGTCTTTTATATGACCTCCTCTACATATGCATCATCCTATGTTTGGATTGTCGAGGCATGAGAGAAGAATGTCGAAAATTATCGAGCTACTGGACAGTCGAAGCTATGATCGAATATTATGATCCGGTTCCTACTCACCCCTCTAATGGTCCTAAGCCATCCCTCAAGGTCAAAGAGGGGCTGAGAGGATGGGTCCTTACCATGCCATGATATGAGATACTCCACGTAATTCATCTATATAGTTTTAAAAATTATTAGTTCATATATATCAGTATATATAAAACTTAATAAATAATATTTTAAGTTGTTATCATGATCCATCAAAATCTTGGATCTAAGTAATCATCAGTCCTCCTAGACTGGTGTGTGGCCTTCCATATCTGCAGCTGCCCTAGTGCATGACCCAGCTACTATATCTATAATAAATAAATAATAAAATTAAATAAATTAATATATATAATTAATTCAGTATGAAATTAATTTAAATATAGAATTTTTACCAATCTATCGACCATAATATTATGCCAATAGAGCAGCTTGTATACTCAATCAGATCCTATTGGACGGTCTGATTTTGTCGTGTCCTCTACCACCTATCAGAGTACTCCTCAGTGCTCCACCGATCATAGAAGGCCTCTTATATGTCTGTCCGCATCCAATAATCTGTGTAAGACTTCTAGTTCGATGGTGACTCAGAACTAGAGTGCTCTATGGTGGATTACCTAAGGATGTACAATCCATCCCGAAGCCTACTTGTTTCCACTTTCTTGAAGGTCTCCTCATCTTGAGGAGTTTCAAATCGATAGTACTTCTGCAAGTGTAAAAAAACATGTATTAATAAATAGAATACAAACTTACTGCGAATTTAAAAATTAAACATCTTTGACTTATCAGGAATATCTCTCAGGCTGCATCACAAGCGCTCGACGACTAACTAGAGAACTCGTTCATCAGCCTCAGCATCGTCGGATGATCTTAGTAACCATATGAGGCACCCTAGGCTCTCTAAATGTGCTATAAAATTAATTTTAAATAATAAATATTAGACTCTAAAATGGCTAAATGTTAAACATATTTAATGAAGATAGAGTACTTATGAGCAGCTCTAAATGTGGATGAGCTCTCTATCCTCCGACCAAGTCAAAGGTACCATGAGCTGGGCGGGTCCTCTACCATGCCATTGACTCTGAGAGACGGACGTTGCTCCATGTGACTGTGGGGTCACTAGAGGTACCACAAGCTGGGTGGGTCCTCTACCATGCCATTGACTCTGAGAGATAGACGCTGCTCCGTGTGACTATGGGGTCACTAGTGATCTCACTTTGTCTGAACTTAACAATATTAAGACATCATAAAGAATATTATATTAGATAATAAAGAATAAAATAATATAAAAGAAAATATCTAAAGTATTAGAGTTTACCGCTTGGTATGTATGGTGCATAACTGTGCGAGCTGGCTGCGTGAGAGCTCTCTCATCGACTATGATGGCTTCCACCTCTAGAAGATATGGTCTATAATCTCTAAAAATAAAAATAAATAATTTATAATTATGGATAGCAATGCAAGATTTAAAATGATGCAAGATAAGTATTTAAAATGATTCAAGGTAGTGTAAGAAATAAAATGATACTAGAAGGTCGTGGTGATTCTGAGTTCACGAGAGAAATCTCTTAAGGCCGAGATCAGGAGACTGGAGGTGGCATTCTGAATGCGAGATATAAGAGCTTGGATATACGGTGATTCTATTTGTTCGATATATTATGGATTGGATCCAAACCGATCCCGTATTATGGATTAGAGTTAGGTTATGCATGGATCCAATCCGATCCAAATAATCTCATTGGATCAAAAAATTTGATTATAGATCTGATCCGACCCGATCCTAGGGATGGCAACTGGGTTGGATTGGATCATAAATGGATTGGATCAGATACGGATCGAGTCAAAAAACATCAAAATTGAACCCGACCTATTTATTAAACAAGTCATATGTTTAAACTTGAACTCGACCTATTTAATAAATAGGTTATCCGACCTAACCCATTTATCCATTTATATCATATAATGAAAGTTTATATTAACCACAAAAAAAATTAAAAATAGTTAGAACATTAAAGAAAGGAATAGAAAGAGGACGCTTAGATTTAGTATTTCATCTGCAACTAAATCAAAATGACAACAATCAGTTGCCTGTAGAAGAAGGCCATCTAAGATTATTGCTATTGAAAATAGTTGATCAGCAAAAAGATATCCCAAAATTATCACAGTCTCCCTACACAAATCTTAAAGCAAACCTTTGCATATAGGCCATACTGCATATTTTGATATTCAGCATAAAAAATAAAAATTAAAATAATACAAAATAGTAATCAATTAGATTTCTAAACCTATAGTAATTAGAGTAATTAATCCAAAAATATCTGAATAAAAAAAAACTATAGTAACAGCCGATTAGAGCAATTAATTATCATTAGGCACCAAGAAAGAAATATAGAAGAAAACACCGATGACTAATCTGCTTCAAGGCTTCAAGTTTTTAATTTCCATTAGGCACTAAGAAAAAGAATTCAAAAACCCTAACCTCAAGTGAATTAGTAAAACTAATCCAAACCTAAACCTATTTAAGGTGGGTCAAATGTAGGTTGGATTGGCGGGTTGGGTTGATTTATGCCATCCTACCTAATCTGATCTGATCTTCTATTGGACTAAATATGGCTCTAATATTTAGACCTGATCAAAAAATCAGATCAGATCAGGATCTTTTATGATATTTTATAAAAATATCATAAAAGATATTTTATAAAATATCTTTTATAATGGTAAATCGCTCAGCACATCGCTACTGTCATTTGGACATTTCACATCCGCTCCGCGCTCCGATTTTGTTGGATGCTATTCTTTTTTTCATGGAATTTATAAAATTGTAAGAAGTATTAACTTAGATCATCGGCCTCCCTATTCATGTAACCATGATCTCTGATCATCACCCGTCAATTATGTTGTTAGATTTATATTTGGGCTATTTGCCCAATTAATAATTGTACCCGCACCAACAAACAATCTCGTTTCAGGGAAGAGAGAACAAAGAAACAACCGATGATGATGTAAACAAGTGATGAATTGTAGAATGATAGAACAATAATGGTTGATCATCCATCATTTCATTGTGCTCCATCCACAGGAAGCCCGGGGCCATTAGCTGAGCTATATCAATAGGAATTATCCCTCACTTCTTCCAGATTCTCAGCCATTCGAGCCCGTTGCAACGCAAGCACCATCCTGGTCTCCCTTCTGGCATTGTACCAATTTTTTTGGGAATTTTGGTGCTGGAATGCTTTCTAATGTATCTTTCAAAGTCTCCCACGAAAGCACGTGAAGATTAATGCTTCCTTTGGCTCCACGTTTTTTAAATTTAATGCACGTGTGATATCATGCAGTCTTCACCAACTCTCGATAATAATTATAATCTCAGCATTACATTCTCTTTCTCTCTCCTACCGCAAATTTGGTCGTGAACTAATGGCTCCATACGTACTCCAACGCATTCCTTGCATCTCTTTATTAATGAAAAGGAAAGAAGACATCTGCAATTATTAAAATTAAAAGATAGATCTTGATTTCTATATTAATTTTATCTTTAATTGCAGGCATTTACCATCAATTAATTCTCATCTTCTATCTGACTGTAAATTTCCTTACATTCCTTTAATATTGAAACTTGCTAACCGCATTGGTAATATGGGTCAAAAATGTTCGACATTAGATAAACATCCTATTTGATTTGCTTGATCCAATCCAACTCTATCTTGATTTCAAAGATTCCTGCCAGTTGTTTTTTGATAGAAAGTTTCCAATTAACAGTAGAAATCTATATTATCCTTTTTGAATACTTTCCATACACCATAAAACAATCTTGTAATTATCTGTGCAGATCCATATGCCAAAGAAAAGGATAATTATATAAAAAGTTACTAATTTTGCACTCTATGTAGATTTTTTAATAGCAGAGAATTATGAGATTTCCATCGTGGGATAATCATCTGGAAAATTATCGTCCATGATGATTGGCTTACGCACGGATCTGAATTTGAAAAAAATTATAAAATATCATATTTTTTTTTCTATTTGGGCTCGTGTATGAGCCAATCATCACAGCATGGTGAGTATGGAAGCTCATCTATGGTGAGCAAAATATTTTCCTAATCATTTGGACAAATAAATCCATAAAAGCATGTCCGTTAGGTCCCAATGAGCCATCCGGCATATCGGAATGACGTCCACAATGAGCCCAAAGAAAATCTGATCCCATGGCATCCAAAAGGCAACTTTTTGTTTCCGTAAAGATAGGGCCCATGACAATATCGAGCTGCATTAATTTTTTTTGGAGTCCTGGTCAATTTTTTGCATCAATCTTTTGAAGGTACCTATAATTTTTTTATTCAATGATTACATGAAAAGACTAAAGAAATCTTGTTAGGATTTTATTCTAATTGACTTCGATTGCGATACATTATATGGAGTTTGAATTGCGCTACGTTAATGCTTAACTTTTGTAGCAAAACTTCCAAAATATGCCGATTGTGGATTACTTATCTGTCCTTCGTGAGGCTTATATAAATATAGCACCCTTCCAATTCTATTCTCGGAAAATCCTATTTTTCCACCATGGGTTGTAGTGTGGTGGCTTGTTTAAGCATTCTAATATTCTCTATTCTTGTTTGGAGCCATGCGATAGAAGCAAGGAGATGGGATCTTTCTAAAGAGGAAGATATGGAGCTAGAAAGGCAGCTCAAGATACTCAACAAGCCCTACGTCAAGTCCTTAAAGGTAAGCAAGAACAATATTTATATGATATACCACCGAATCGCAGCTATGTGGCCGTGTTTGGGGAATATATCATTTCTAAAGCCCTATTGCTAGTAAAATGACCACTTTTTAAAAGGCCACAAGTTTACGTACTTAAGAGATATAGAGAAATCTCTATAGATGTCTTTCAAGCATTGGTTTTTTATTTTTCTTCCACTTTCTGCTTGGTGATATTATCTTATTTCCTGTCATCGCTTGTTCTTAAGGGTTAAAGATGGCATGAACTAACATATATATCATGTTTTCATTTGTAGGATGATTATGGACATATATATGATTGCGTCGATATCTATAAGCAACCTGCCTTTGATCACCCTTTGCTAAAAAATCACACGATTCAGGTAAAGCTTTTTCTGTTGCAATTTCTATTTTGGTCTCTGGAGGTTTCTTTTTCTCCCACTTGCCACTTAGGATGGTCAATCCATCAAGGGGTTTAATACGGTGCTCCTAGAAAATATTTTAGTCTTTTTATCATTTTTCAATCTTTAGACATTCGATAAATTATGGACAATCTGGATACAGTATATGGATGGTGCATCAAATAACAGGGTTGTTTTAACATTAAAGAGGATGGCAGGTCCGATAGTTAACTCAAATGTTAGAGGTTTTTTTTTTTCCCTCAAATGCCCTCTCCCTTTCATCCCACCTCTCCCAACTCTTGATGCCCCATGGGTAGTGATAGGAAGGGGTTTGCGGGGTGGTCGGGTCGCTGCTGAAGGTGGAGGAGGAGGTAGACTGAGTCTTCACCGAGGGAGGAGGAGGAGGAGGAGGAAGATGGTGGGTAGCTAGGTCATCACCAAGGGTGAAGGAAGAGAAGGAAGAGCGGGGCTGGGTGGTTGTCACTGTTGTAGTGGGGGGAGAGGCTGAGGAGGAGCTAGTTGGCGTGGTCCTTGGATCTTCGCCTATCGGAGGGGGAGAAGGAGGAAGGGGTGCGGCTGGGCCATCACTAAGGGCGTAAGAGGTGGAAGAGGAGAGGGGGGCCTGGGTGGTTGTCATCATCATAGAGGTGGAAGAAGCTGAGGAGAGTGAGGAGGAGGAGGAGAGGCGGGGGATGCCAATAATGGTGATGGTGTGATGGAGGCCGTGCACCATCATGGACACGGGGATCATGGCCTTCCGACTGCTGCCAAAGTGCTCGACCTCGTTCGATCCTCATAATGATCCTCCATGCTAGCTACTTGCCATCAGACCCCTAGGGCCACATCCTACAGCACCATTGACGGTCTCACGCTCATAGAGAGCTGGGTCATGGCCATCTCCAGTGGTGATATGGGTGTTGTCGTGGAGGAGAAAAAGGAGGGTCACCCTCTCATCGTCCATGGTAGAGATGGTGTACGCGATTTCGCACGAGAGGAGGAGGTTCGTGGCGTCGGTGATATATGCAGGTGTCACCAGGAAGCATTTCGAGGTTGCGCGTAATGGCTGGTGATGACGATGTCGGAACGATAAAGATGGCTTGACCCTATCCATTGAGAAAAATAATAAAATAATTTTTTTATAAAATAATAAAAAATAAAAAAAGATGTTAATACGCAGTAAACTTGCTGCTGAGCAAAAATTCTCCAGATATCCTCAGGATGAATGATTAAGATATCTCTTCCATTTTTATAAAATAATATTTAAGAGCACCGTAGCAAAATCATAATCATTGATGCCTTTTCTTTTCCATTTTTTTTTCCCTATATTTTGTGGGCAAAATTTTTTGTATGTTTTGCAGCATTTTAATATAATAATTGACATAATATGAGGGTATTATGCAAATCTAATTATAAAATTTAGAGCGATATCCACTATTTGAATTAAAAATATATGGCAAGCTTCTGAACACAAGTTAAATTTGACTATATATTTCTATTTCCCATTAGGTGAATGTATGCAAAAAAAATTGTGCATAAGTTATATTGTTATTGGACAAGAAGGAAGAAAGATCAAACACCATGAACTAGAATGCCTTTATTTTAACTATTTGTGAAGCTATATTGTTGCCGACTATGAGGTAAGGTATTATAGTCAAGTAACTCAGATCAAAAGTTTAAACCAAATTAACCTACCTTAGCCGTGTTGAATTAAAATTATATCCATGCCCAGTGCATTGACAAGCTTTTATCTCTAAACAACACGAATCAGGTGCTCCCCTCCGCAAATCCCCACCTCAAACCAACTTGGCCACTCTGAACCCTCCTAGTATTTTTTTCCTTTTCTTCCCGATCCAAAGAGCTGTGTTTCTAGTTGAATGATTTGGTTTCCACAGGTTATTTTTAGTTTTGCATAAATTGTCTCTAATTTTTATTGCACATGATATGTTAAAAAGAATTATTCTAGTTAGATAAATGATCTATAGTTGAATCAATTATTTCATCTTCTTAATTACATTTTAAAGCATTCTTCATTTACAAAATGAAGTTTCTTCACTTCTTTAACTACAATTCTTTCGCTAATTTTTGTTAATATACATTTAAACTAGGAAATGGAAAAGTTATGCCTTTTTTTCTGGTTTGTAGGTTTGTTGGGATAGTTTTATAACTCAATTTGATATTGTCATCCAATTTTATCTTGTGATAAGTATTAGCTAGTGCTTATATATTAACATATTTGAAGCAGAGGACACCTAGTTCATCCATGAGAAGCAAGGTCAACAAACCTTCAAAAAAGGATAAGCCTTACAACTTTGGTTTTAAAGAAGGATGCCCAGCAGGTACTGTTCTCATACGGCGAACCCGGAAGGAAGATCTAATAAGAGCTAAAAACTTTGCTCAATATTTGCAACCACCTCTCCAGTATGATGCAAAATATGTTGATACTCGCACCGGAAATCATGTAAGATGTCATTGCTCGCATCATTGCTAATTTAAATATATTTTCTTTTTATTTTATGAAGTCAAATTGTTAATGAAATGTTTGTTCTTGATTTAAAGGTTTCTTCAGATAATCAGACAAAAATGACTGTTAGAAACTTACAATCTTTATATGCTTTCTTAAACCTCCCACTAACATCGAAAAAGAAGTATCTGCAGTTAATTTCAATTAATTCATATTTTAGTTACTAACCCATTATTTTTCTTTCTCACATGACCTAATTAGCAGCATCAAATGGGGTTGCATGGTAATTTATTTTGCTAAGTATACTTGATGTGGGTATGGTTGGTAATTTGTGACCGGACCAACAACTAGCCCAGTTTAAGCTGATTCAAGTTGGTGCATGAAAAAGTCTTGGTCATAATTGGGTCAACTTGATGTAGCTTATTTATTAAATAAATAGAGTTCAGGATGAAAATCCTAACCCGTTAGCCCATTTTGGTCCACTAATAGTGATCCTAAGTCACGACATGTCCTATTTAACCTGTTAAAACCCATTTAACCCATTTGAAACCCATTTAGGTGGCAGATACTTTCGATCAGCTACAATCATACAACCCTCGCAAATGCAAACAACACTTAGAAAAGATCAAAAACTATTTTCAGGCGCAAAATAGAAGGTCACCATCATTTAAAGAAATAAAGATCATCTTTATACACCAAAATCTTTCTACTTCAACTCACTAGCTTACTTTCAAACCCAAAAATACTTTCTATCTATAAATTAAGAAGAAATTCATCTATAGACAAAGATAGCAAATCTCAAAAAATATTTCAGCTATATATGTAGCAAAAGTACTGTTTAATTTAAGTATGTTTTATGTCGACTTTGATGGATCAAGCTTTTGATTTGTGAATCCGACATTGCCTAGTGGAATGAAATTAATTTTGCAATCTATATCCTATCGATTGCTTTTTCATCCTATTCTTATTAGATATTATCTATTCTTGTTCAACTAATAAATGATTAAAGTATCTCTCAGTATGCAGCTATTGTGATTGATAGTGGGAGTGACACAAAGTATTATGGTGCTTCAGCATCATTTGAGGTACATGAACTTCCCTATGTATCAGCAAACCAGGCTACTGGAGCTCAAGTCATTCTACTAAAAGGAGAAACAGGTCCTAGAAACTATCTTAATGCCATACATTTTGGATGGCATGTAAGTATCACATTCTACTTTATCGGAACTTCTTTGTAATATAGTACCCATAAAATAGGTAGCATCCATCCTAAGTTGATTATGGAATAAATGAATTTTTCCTAGAATGCCATAGACATTTTATTCCCAAAAATATTAGTAGTCATGTAGATGAACAACTTGGATAATGAAGAAATTGCTTCAGCCTAGGTGCATTGCATTCTGTTCTTAATTACCAAATCTAATTCTGCATAATTAAATTCCAGAACTCAATTTCAAGCCATAATCGATTTTAGATCCATTCATTTGCATTTTTTGCTAGACTTATGTACCTTTAGAATATAAACCACTGAATACTTTTTCCTTTTAATATTGCTTCATATTTTCAGACATTTTATCAAGATGAACACGACAATCTCACTCACTTTTTCACATATTGGACGGTAAGTGTTAAGCTACTCTTCCATCAACGTCTTTTTGGCTATTGTAAGTGACATGAATTCTCATGAACTTGCTTGCTTCATGTGCAGACGGATGGGTACCAACTTACCAGATGCTTGAATACGTTTTGTCCTGAATATGTACAAATTAGCAACGGCACAACTCCTGGGATGATTATTCCAGAGGGTGAAATAGAGCTCAGTGTGTCTAGGGTAATAATAGAAAAAATTTTCTTGCACCTTTAAGAACAGATATTTCATTGTTTGCTTAGGGCATGCATTTTACAGTTTGATGCAAAGATAAATTTAGGCTTGATAGTTTATTTATGCCTTGTACATCACATAAGACACCGTCGTTTAGAGGCTGAATTCTTGATCTATTTTTTTTATACGATTTTTTTTTAGCAATTGCTAAGATTGCGACAATGCGTTCAATGTTCTATCATGTCCATCTTTGGCACTAAAATGATTTTTGATCTTTTATCACTACAAAAAAAGCCACATTGTCATGAAATTCGATCAATCATACCTTAATGAGACCCAATATTTCAATTGAAATATGATTTTACATGTGCTAATTATGTGCTGCTGCATGTATCCCATTATCGAGATGCTCTATTTCAATACTTTTTCTTAAATCTATGTTTGGCTAAACCTAAACCAATCTTTCTATTTGCAAAATTGCACCATATTAAAATGTTTGGGATACCTTCAATTCATAAAATGACACATACTTTTCAATGTCACAATTTCTAATTGAACTTGTAATTAGGGAAAAGGGGTAGAGGACTTTGGTGGCAGAAAAAGTGCACAATCTTGGAACTTAGGAAAGAGTGGGTTTTCAGGAACATTAGTAAAATATAAGTAGAGCTTGAGTGTTCATTTTCTTGTTCCAAAAGAACTTTGTAGACTGCTCGTTAGTTGCATAAGCCTGATAATATTTTTAACTAATAAGTTATAATTTCTGCTTGTCAGAAGAAAGTTAAATGAAAGAACTCATAAAGGGCTATACAGCTCAAAAGGGTTTAAAAGTAGGACATACAATTAAATGTATCAAGATTGCATAATTATAGTAAAATGAATTAGGATCATCTAAGAAAACAGCTCGAGACATAAAAAGCAGTCATGATGTGAAACAGCCTAAAAGACTTCTAGGTTTAGTAGAAGCCAATGTAGTTGAAGACAATAAAAAATGTATAACTAGGGAAGGAATAAGTTAAGGTGGAAAGTAGGGTCTTTGAGATACTCTAACAAACTAGATCATAATGACTAGATTCGACACTATGCAACTTATGAAGTAAATTAACATTTTTTTTTCTTTGAGACTGAGATTTTTCTTCTTTTTCTTCTATCCTCCATCTCTTTTTAAAAGTTTGGCTCTTTGTTAATATTTTCTTATGAAATATTTTAAAGAATATTCGATGCTAAAATACTTAAGCCTTTTATTTTATAATTTTAGCATAATAAAAACTTTTCTTTCTTCTTTCTATCTCAGGATCGATCGACTGGAAATTGGCTATTGCATTTTGTAGATAACAACAATGAACTTTTGGGATATTGGCCAAAGGAAGTTTTCAATAACATGGCTGATAGTTCCCAAGTTCAGGTGGGTGGAGTAGTTTACTCACCCCAGGATGAGCCTTCTCCCCCAATGGGTAACGGTCATCTACCATCAATTTTATTTAGCAAGGCTGCTAAGTTTCGACGAGTCCGATTGATGAATGGCAATGGAGATTATTTTCCACCGTCAAGCAACAAAGTGAAAACTTTTGTTGATTCGTATGCTGATTTTTATGGTGTTGGTCATTTAGGAGATCATGGTGGCTCAGAGGGATATAGTTTTGAATATGGTGGACCTGGAGGTGCTTAATGGATCTATTTGATTCAAATATATAGCACCATCTAGTTTATGAACTAATCCATTATATTGGAGTGTAATAAATAGCTTCAGATAAATAATGATATTTTTACTTGCATACCTCAAGTCAATGTAAGGCTATCCTAAGAAGGGACAATTGAGCAAAAATAGCACGCTACATCGTGGATATGTTAAACAAACTCTTGCAATTAATGAGGGAAAACATGTCCATTAGATTACAGCTAGTGAATGAGGTCTTTGTTTTGTTACCAGAAAGACCAAAAGAAAACTGCAGCAGCCATGGATGCAAATATGTGAATGAAAACAGACCCATATTTTACTACATTGCCATGCATCACTTGAATTATTTTTAAATGGATGGAAAATTAAAATAGGTAATAATTTGCTGATTGCATCCATTCCCGACATGCTTCATGATTGTGCAATGCTCAATTTCTATCTTTGATATCCCAACTTAAACAATAAGATTACTGGGATTCTAGTTATTGCTTTTCATGAATAGAAAGACAAATTGAAGATGCGTAATATATAACTATTTTAGGCATATTATTTTTTTCTGAGAGCAAATTGGGGATATGTGTATTAGTAATAAAGGGTCTATATAGTATGTGTTTTGTTGGAATAAGAACACCCAGAAATTGCTCTCCGTGCTTTGAAATAATAAATTGACATAAAACATTATAACTACAAAACCAAGAAAATCAATTGATTAAAAGATCTTTCCTAAATTAAGGCATGTGAACATTGCTCTAAGAACCTGATTGCTGCCTATATGTGGTGTGTGCCTAGATTGGCTAAGTTCGATCCTCTACTAATGAGCACGATCAATCCAAATGACTTATTTAAATGCTTAGAAAAGAAAAGGGAAGCAAACATGTAATCAAAAATAATAAGAGAGATGGAGTCTTTATCTTAGTGGAAGAAGAGGCCACAATTCATCTACCGAAGCCCAGGAACCTACCGAAGTGCCTCCTGAAGCTGAAAAAAGTCATCCCACCAAGGTTGAACCAAGCTCCTCCACTATCCCCTAGCTAGGGCTGGAAGTGGGGCAGGCTAGGCCGGGTTATACACCCACCTGAGCCTGGCCCAAATTTTTTTCAAGCTTTGGGCCGGGCCTAGGTCCAAAATTTTTTCAAAGACTCAAGCTCGAGCCCGACCTGAGCTCGGCTTGAACTCGATTGGGCCAGCCCACCCACACCATCTTTCTTTTATCTCTTAAAAAATAAAATAAAATAAAATAAAATCATATGCCCTAACCAACTGGGGAGGATGACCCACTGCCATCGACAGTGGTAGAGGTGTTCTCACGACTGGCGATAGTGGAGGGACGGACGTAGAGGGCAGCGAGGTTCTGACAGGTATTGCGGCAGGCATCATGGATGAAGAAATCGAAGGCATGAGCGATGGGCAGAGCTACAGAGGGGTGCCTGGGGAGCCACAAGGGTCCATGGAGGGCTGTGAAGGAGCGACGGGCGGGGCTACAGGGGTGCGACGGGCTACAGGGGTGCAGTGCGAACATAGGAGTCAGGGTGGGAGGGTGAGAGGGGGGTTCTACGCCGGGGCCATGGCCGGGGAAGGCGGTTTCACACCAGGGCTGGAGGAGGATGGGAGGATTCATGCCGAAGCCGGGGCCGGGGGAGGGTGGGTTTTGTATCGGAGCTGGATGAGGATGGAGGGGAGGATTCACGCCAGGGTCGGGGGGGTGAGAAAGGGTTTCACGGGGGGGGGGGAGGCTAGAGCGGGGTTCATGAGGCTGGGGCCGGAGGGGGGGTTGCACCATGGCCGGAGGAGGGTGGAGGGGGCTAAGGGGTATTCACATAGGGCCAGGGCGGGTTGGGGGGGAGGGGGGGTTGGGTTTGGGTTTTGTGGGGGTCTGATTGAGGGTAGAGAGGTGTTTGCGAGGGTCTGGACCTCAAGGGGGGTCGGGGCTGTTTTAACTAGGCTTAGTGCCCGAGCCTGGGTTGGGCCAAAGATAGATCCGAGCTTGGTCCAAAATTAAAATGGGCTCTATATTTTGATTCAAACTTGGTTTGAATGGTTTCAGGCTGAGCTCGAAGTCCGAACCAAAGTAGGCTCGGTTCGATGGGCCTCAATCGGCCCGAGCCCACTTCCAACCCTACCCCCAGCCTGAGGTGGAGGACAATCATTAATTATACTTTTTTTTCTTTATTTTTATATATACTTAAACTTTTTGAGTAATAAAATTCAATTTTCTCATACCTTGTTTTGTGTGCTATGGTATATTTATGAAATAGAATAATGTTTGTAAATATTGCCACCAAGCCCAATCATGGACTACAGCTAGGTGTTCCCCTGCCTCAAGCCATTCCCCTTAAAGCTCAAATAAAAATCCTGAAGAAACAAGTTTGCCATGCTAATAAAAAGTTGAAAATGGTTAAGAAGGAGCTTCAAAAATCAAAGAAAAATTATAAAGTAGCTTCCACCAAAATCAACCATCAGCGTCGAGCTATGGGGCAAGCCTATAGGTAATATTTCTCAAAGAGATACCAAATGTTTGACAAACTTCAACGAGTATCTAACCTTGCCAGCCAGAGATCTTGGTCCTTAACTATAAAAGTTGCTTCCATCGAGGCCAAACTTAGAAATGCCCGAGCAGAATTTCAATACATGGAAGAGAGTATATACTGATCCAAAAAATAAGAAGAATATGGATGGAATTTGTCCAAGAGATTTTTCGACCTTCAGAACCAACTGCAAATGGCTGAAGAAAGATATGATGAATATAGACTGGGCTAGTGTAATAAAATTTTTGATCTTTGATGCCAACTTTGAATTGCTGAGGAGGAAATAGCTCAGCTTACAAAAGAGCTTGCGAGCAATGTTCATGCTGGTCAAAGAGGAGATCTAGATGAGCTTATTTTAGTCAGAATTTGCCTCATGAGTCTTTTAAAATTTATGACAAAAATAAATTTGAGCTTCTTAAACTCAAAATCCAAATAAAACATCAAGAGAAAGCCATTGAAGATGCCAAAGCTGAATCAGCTGTGCTTCAAAAAAGGCTAAGAGAATCAGAAGCTGACGCTGCAAGAGCTCAGAATCTATTAAGAGAATGCTTGGTGATGAAGAGGTGATATGAAAATGAAATAAGAGATCTGAAGAATTCCTTAATGATGGCCAGAGCTGGCTTCCAAAATTTCTAAAAATCAGACTTTTTTTTTCCTTTTACTTTTCCTATAATCGATCTTGATGATCTTTGTAACTATCTTTCATTTGTGAAATGATGCTTCTTTTCAATTCATGGTGTTCTATCTCATCTGTTATGATTTGAACTTGCTAAATTTTTCTTTATTGCCTTAAGTTTTTAGCCAACCTTGTGTAATCTATCCCCCTTGTTCAAGAACAAGAGTCTTCAACCTCATTTAACGGCTTGCTATCCCCCTTGTTTAAGAATGAGGGCCTTCAACCTTATTTAAGAACATGGTTCGGCTTGCTGTCCTCCTTGTTTAAGAATAAGGATCTTCAACCTCATTTAAGAATGAGGTTCAGCTTGCTGTCTCCCTCGTTTAAGAATGAAGGTCTTTAATTTTGTTTAAGAATAAGGTTCGTCTTGCTGTCTTCCTCATTTAATAATCAGGATTTTCAACATTGTTTAAGAATGAGTTTTATATTAATTGCTAACACCTGTGCTTAAAAGTAGGGGCCTTTATCCTTGTTAAGACAAAGTTAACCTCCTATTTAAGAACCGAAGGTCTTTACCCTCATTAAGATGAGGTTAACTTTCTGTTCAAGAACCGAAGGCATTCAACTCTCTTATTTAAGAACAGGAATCTTTCAATCTTGTTTAAGAATGAGTTTAACCTTCTATTTAAGAACCAGAGACCTTCACCCTCGTTAAGATGAGATTAAACTCCTATTTAAGAATTAGAGGCTTTTATCCTCATTAAGATGAGATTAATCTCCTATTTAAATATTGAAGGCCTTCATCCTCGTTAAGATGAGGTTAATCTCCTATTTAAGAATCAAAGGCCTTCAACTTTCTTGTTTAAGAACAAGGATTTTTCAACCTCATTTAAGAACAAGTTTAACATTTTGTTTAAGAACCAGAGGCTTTTACTCTCGTTAAGATAAGGTTAACCTCCTATTTAAGAATTGGAAGCCTTCATCCTTGTTAAGATGAGGTTAATTTTTTATTTAAGAAATAAAGGATTTCAACTCCCTTGTATAAGAAGAAAGATCTTTCGATCTCATTTAAGAATGAGTTTAACCTTTTATTTGAGAACTGGAGGCCTTCACTCTCATTAAGACAAGGTTAACCTCCTGTTTAAGAACCGGAGGCCTTCAACCCCATTTAAGAATGAGGTTTGGTTTGGGTATTTTCTATGGCAATTCAAACACACAAAATTTGGAGTTGTTAAATAAGAAATCATTTATCGATGTATATGATTATCGATAATACATTCGTAGATTTTTTGAATTTTATAGCCTGGATGGCGTAGCTCCTCCGATTTTCTTCAGGCGATAGCTGCCTGGCTTTATGACCTCCTCTACCTCATAAGAGCTTTCCCAATTGAAAGAAAGTTTGCTTTGACTCCGTGGTTAAGAAATCTCTACTTGATCCAGCATTAAGTCTCTAACCCTGAAAATTTTTTCTTGGACTCTTGAATTGTAATATCGAGCCACCTTCTATTGATAAGCTGCCATCCAACTCTTTCCCTTATTTCTTCCAACAGGTCAAGGTTTGCTCTTAGATCTTATGAATTGCTTTATTCATTAAAGCTCTCAACCCGGGCTGAAGGAACTTTGAGCTCAATCGAGATAACCACTTTTATTTTGAATGCTAGAGCAAATGGAGTTTCTCCAATAGGTAATCTTTGGATGGTTTTATAAATCCAGAGAACATGGTAAAGCTCATCTACCCAAGTGTCCTTTGCCCACTCAAGTCTAGTTTTTATCCGTTGCAACAATGTTCGATTTATCACACTACTATAGAATGGGGCTACGGCAATGCATACTATGGCAGCAGTTTCAAAAATCGTTGCCATAGGATCTATGGCAATGGTTATATAAAACTACTACCATGGATTGAACCTATGGTAGCGATTAAAACTAACCACTGCCATAGGTAGATCTATGGCAATGGTTACATATAACCGCTGCCATAGATCTTATCTATGGCAGCGGTTATGCAAAACCACTACCATAGATCTAATCTATAGCAGCAGTTTAGCGTAGCCGCTGTCATAGATTCGATATATGGCAGTGGTTAATCAACCGCTGCCATAGAAATTTGAATATGATAGCGGTTAATCAACCACTGCAATAGAGCCGGATCTATGGTGTTAGTTAGGCTTAACCGATGTCATACGTTGAATATATGACAGTGGTTATCCAAAGCCACTGCTATAGGTCCGATCTATGATAGTGATTTTACTTAACCACTGTCATAGGTCTGATCTATAGCAGCGATTTTTTATAACCATTGCTATATCTTTTTTCATATTTTTTTTAAAATATTATATAATTATAAAATATAATATCCATCTTCATCATTTATTATCTAAATAATTTTCATTAGAGTATCGTCATAAAAGACCATCTCGATTTGAAAGCCCTAGCTTCATCGATTGATAAAATTCAATTTTGGCGATTATAAATAATGGTCAATGATCTGATAGATGGAGATCATCGATGGATCCAAAAATCTACAACGATAATCTCAATAACGTTTGTAGCATACTATCAAAGTTTTACTTCAATCGGATATCGATATCATGGTCAATTTAGTATGGAATAATTTTGGCCGTTAAATAAGAAATAAGTGCTCAAAAAGCCAAACAACATCCGATTATAAGATAAATTTTTAGTTAAACGATCTTTGCTATAATTTTAATCATTTTATATCACGATGATCATAAAATCCAAATCACTTTTATATGAACTATTTACGTTAAATAGATCTTGTAAAAGCACAAGCATAATTACCAAAGGAGTTTAAGAATACTATATCGAGCGATGTATAGTTTTGAATCATTTTTAGACCCATGGCTTAAATTTTATGATCACTATCATAAAAATGATTAAATAAGTAGCCAAGATCATTTATATAAAAAATTATCTCATAATTGGACGTCATCTGGATCTTTGATCACTCATTTTTTATTTAACGGTCGAAATCATTTCGTACTAAATTGACCATGATAATGATATTCGATTGAAGTAAAACTTTAAAAGTATACTACAAACATCACCGAGATCATCATTATAGATTTTTGAATTCATTGATGATCTTCATCTATCAGATCATCATACTATCATTCGTGATCGTCGAAATCAAATTTTATTGATCGATGAAGCTAAGGCTATTGGATCGAGGTGATCTTTTATGATGATACTCTAATGATAATTATTTAGATAATAAATAATGAAGATGAATATTAAATTTTAAAATTATATAATATTTAAAAAAAAATTTCAATCTATAGCAGCGATTTTGTAAAACCGCTGCCATAAACCGTTGGCAACAGTTTTGTAACCACTGCCATAAAGCTTCTCTAGACATGGCAGATATGTAATGTAAGAAATTTTTGCTCAGGATCTTGGATAACTATCAAATCTCATGCTCGCTTTTGAGCATGAATGTCCCATCATAGGAAGAATCAATCATTTGTTTATGTTTTTCTGACAATCCATTGTAAAAGCACTGGACCAGTTGCCATTTAGATATGGTGTGGTGTAGACACTTGCGGATGAGATTTTTAAACCTTTTCCAAGTTTCATGGAATATTTCTCCCTTTAATTAGGAAAAATTAGTTATGACTTTTCTAATTTGGTTTGTTTTTTCAATTGAAAAATATTTCTTGAAAAATTCTTCTTGTAATTAATCCTAGGTTGAAATAGTCATGGAATCTAATGAATGTAACCAGAATTTGACCTTATCTTTAAGCAAAAAGAAAAATAATTTCAACCTAAGGTCCTCATCAGAGAGATTTTGAATTTTGATAGTAGAATATATCTTAAGAAATTCATCCAGATGTTTGTACAGGTCCTCATTATTAAGTTCATAGAAAGATAGTAACATTTGAATGATGCTAGACTTAATCTCATATTGAGTTGCTTCTATAGAAGATACTTGGATACACGGGAAGTAAATATATGATGGAGTGAAGTACTCCCTCAATTGGTGCGGAAGATTAACCTCACAAGGTGTAGCCACGTTTCTAGTTCGAATAGTCCTAAGAATCTTTTTTAGTTTTTCATCTAGTAGTTGCAAGTCAAGTTTTAGCGATCGTCGATTTAACATGCAACTAAAAAATTTATATAGGATTATCCAAGTATATTAAGTTGTTGTTGTTGTTATTATTATTATTATTATTATTATTATTATTATTATTATTATTGAAAGAAGAGAGGAGAAAAAAGAGAGAAAAGAGTTCTAAAGAAGAGAACCTAAGAAATTCGAAAACTAAGAAGAAAATTTAATTAGAGTTTGATATTAATTGTAATCAAGTCAAACAAGTATGGACTCTCTACTCTAGAAATATTAATCTAGATCTAGATAGCTCATAACTTTCAAGACTGCCTTTGAGCACTCCAAGTCCAAGATTGACTGACTTAGCCAGAGAAGTATAAGATGTGGAAGGTTTTCTATTTTTTACTTTTCTTAGACATCAACTAAGTTAGCCAAGTCAGATAATGGAATCAATTGAAAATCACCTTCTTAAACCACTTATTTTAGATACTGAGCAATTAACCAATCCTAAATCGGTTTAACTTTAGGGCTTTCTTGTCCTATTGAGCTCGAATATCCTAAGACCAATATCTAATTGATTTTAAATTAAGATCTAGGTTATGCAAATACAAAAAAGTGATTTATGGGCTAAAGAAGGATAATCAAATCCCTACCTTATCTTAGTTAATGGGTTGTGTCCTTAAAGTTAATTATGGAGATGCAATGCAAAAAAAATAAAATATCCAATCAAGTTAGAAATTTTTGTATTTCAGATTACACTATCTTTGTTAAGTGTTATGAAATATCAGTGACTTCTTTTTTTAGGATTTATAATTTTATCTTTTTATCTTTTTATCTTTTTATATTTTTTTAATTTTTTAAAAAAAATAAATTTAAGTGATTAAATCTAAAAAGCAATAAATCACTAGGTTATAAAAAGTAGTAAATTAATCTAAACTATAAAAAATAGAAAATCTTTAAGATTAAAAAGTAATAAATTAGTTATATAAAATAAGATAATTATTTAATTATACAAATAAGGTAATCTAGCTAGAAAGTAATCAAAAAATTAAAGCAAGAACAAAGCTAAAAAGTAATATTTTATTTTTTTATAAATATGCAATAATAACAAGCAATTATTAGAAAGCAATACAAAAGGTAAGAAAATAAATTTTTTTTGAATCAACTGTACCAAGGTCCCTGGCAATGGTGCTAAAATTTGATATATATTCATTAATAGCATCAAAAATAACTCTACTCACTATGTAGGTAGGATGAGTCGAGATTATATCCTTTAGAACTCAGGGCTAAGTTGAGATTACAAAATAAAAAAAAATATTTATTTTGATTTAGAAAATAAATTATTTTAAAATTAGAGTAATTAGAAAATAAAGATTTTAGAAGTTTTGAATTAATTCTGCACTAAACAGAGTTGCATCTCTTTTTAAAATAGTTGCAATTAATTTTAAAAAAAATATCAATCTTTTCTTGGTACGTTCCGTACCCATAGATCGTGGTGCATTTTTGAAAAGTACTAGATAAATAACTCTTCTTTCCTCGGCATGTCCCATATCCGTAGATCATAGCGCGTCTCCAAAAAGCAAAATTAGTTTCTAATTCTAACAAAAAAGCATATAAAAGAGCAAATAAAGAACTCATGATAATTTAATAAAAGCATAATCTTTATTATATTAAAAAGAAATATAAAAAGTTTAGAGCAATAAAATTCGCTTAGTGTTATTACAAAATTTTTTCTTTTCTCTCGAGACTGCTAGCCTAGTTGCTCATGAAATAATCCCTTTCTCTTTCTCTATGCAAGGCTCTAGAAGGATTTCTGGGATGATTCTCAAAGTGAAGATACAAAAACCTTTTTATGGATGTTAAGAGGAAGGAGTTTTATATGATTTTTAGATATGGGATTAAAGAGAAGAATAAGGACTAAAAGATGAATAGATGAGATTGGAGGATCAAAAATAAATAAGATAAAAAAAAATTATCATTCAATATAATTTTTTTTTAAAAAAAATTAAATATTATTTTTTCTTAGAATTTCTGATGTTTGCATCGCATCTTCTCTTCTCGTGCATTCCTGCATTTGGTTCCGTATCGCACCCGACATCATCTTTCATGCATGAAGCAGCCGCTTTTTTTATTTTCCATGCATCTTCCGCTATCAGCTCGCGCACCAGCACCGGTCCCATGAAGTCAAGTAGCATTTCATTTAATGCCCAGCATGAGTCCACACTTTACTCTCTAAAGAATTTCCAAAAGATTTTTTTTTTTTTGAATTATTCCCGCATGTGTCCTTTGCTTCGCTTCATGCTGCACACCATGGGTTTATTCTGCATACTTTTTCCTTATGAGTCCACTTCTTGCCGCACCCAGCTCATGTTGCATGAGGATTACCTTCACATACTTTAATATTCATGCAAGCTCTTTTCCATATAAAAATTCAATAGTTTGAATATGGGCTTGTTAATTATAAATATTAAATATTTATAAATAATTTTTATAATTAACAATTTCTAAAAATAAACATAAAAAAATATGAAATAATAAATAATAGAGATTAAATCATATAAATTTTAATGCTTCTTATATCACATTTAATATATTCATCTACTCACTATTTCTAATGAGTATGTCACATCTGATCTCGTACATATCATGGCATACATGATAGATTCCACTGTTAAGGCATACGGGATTCTACTCATACGCTCTTTCTCTTCAGAACTTATCGGACAATCTTTTTTAGAGAGAAAAATTTTATGACCTATCGGTAGATAGTCTTTCTTGAAATTCTTTGTGCTAAACCTTTTCAGCTCGGTGTCAATGTAAATAGATTGGGATAACCCAATCATTCTTTTAAATCTATCTCTATAGATCTCTATTTTTAGGATGTAGGATGCTTCTTCCAAATCTTTCATGGAGAATTGAGAAGACAGCTAAACCTTTATTTTCTTAGTACAGAAATATCATTCCTAATTAAGATAATGTCACTCTATACAATACAAGAAATACTTCTACAGAATCATTTGCTCATTTGTATATAGAAGGTTCTTCTCTATTCTTAACGAAGCCATACGTTTTGATTATCTTATCAAAATATATGTTCTAACTTTGAGATGAATGCTTTAATTCATAAATAGATCTTTGAAGCTTGCACACCTTAGACTTGTCTGTGGATGTGAACCCTTCAAGTTGTATTATATACACTTCTTCGTCTAGCTCTCCATTCAAGAAGTTATCTTCACATTCATTTGCCAGATCTCATGATCCAGATATACCGTTATTGCAAGCATGATCGAAATGAACTTGAGCATTGCCATAAGAGAAAACATCTCATCATAGTTTATACCATAATATTAATGATATCTCTTGTTAACTAAATGAGCTTTATAGATCTCTACCTTCCTATTTGCGCCTCTTTTACTTTTGAAAATCCATTTGCACCTAATAAATTTTATCCCTTCAAGTAGATCAACTAGTGTCCATATATTATTGATTTTCATGGACTCCATTTTGGATTTCATAGCTTTGGGCCACTTCTCAGAGTCAGACCTCTACATGGTATCCATGTAGGTGGTTGGATCCTCATCGTTCTCGTCGAGTTCAAAAGGATCATTATCTCGAACCAAAAAATCATAGTATCTATCCGATTAATGCGGTACTCTACTAGATCTCCTTAAAGGTGTCCCTTCGATAGGTTCTATATTTGATCTAATCAAATCAGGTTCTATAGGTTCACTAGTTTGTGTTGGTTCTTCTATTGATCAAACTTTCTCAAGTTTAACTCTAGAGGCATTAGTTCCTTTCCTAAGGAACTTCTTTTCCAAAAGGACTAGTCTATTGCTAATGAATACTTTTTGTTCTTCAGCAAGATAGAAGTAATAATCCTTAATTTTCTTGGGATATCCTATAAATATACACTTATCAGACCGAAGTTCAAGTTTATCTATGTACAAATGTTTGACATAAGCCAGACAACCCCAAATCCGAAGGTGAGAGAGTGTCAGTTTTTGCCTGATCCATATCTCATATGGAGTCTTTATGATAGATTTACTCAGAACATTGTTCAATATAAAATAGGCAATCTCAATAGCATAATTCCAAAACGAAATAGGTAGACTAGCAAACTCCATCATAGATCGAACCATGTCTAATAAAGTTCGATTCCTCCTTTCCGATATATCATTATGTTGTGGTATCCTGGGAGGAGTCCACTATGAGAGAAACCCATTCTCTCCTAGATATACCAAGAATTCACTAGATAGGTATTCACCTACGCGATCTGATCGAAGAATTTTAATTTATTTTTTTACTTTATTATGAAATCATTTGAATATTTCAAATGATTCAGACTTATGCTTCATAAGATAGACATATCCATACCTAGATAGGTCGTCATAAATATAATAAAATAGTGATATTCACCTCTGATACTAGTATTCATAGGTCCACATATATCACTATGTATGAGACTTAGAATTTTACTGGCTCTTTTATCCTTTCTAGTAAAAGATGACTTTGTCAGCTTTTCAAGAAGATAGGATTCATAGGTTGGCAATGATTCACAATCATTGATATTGAGGATTCCCTCATTATCTAACTTGTTTATTCTATTCTTGTTAATATGACCAAGCCTACAATGCTAAAGATAGGCATCTATGATATTATCTAATTTAGGATATTTATTAGATGTGTACATTATACTTACAGACTGTAATAAAATATAAATATTATTTTTTAATTATCCATGCATTATTATAACATCATGCATAATGATATCATAATAATTATTTTTTATTAAAAAAATAATAAATGACTTTGGTCAAAAGGCTAACAGAGATTATATTCATCAAAAAAGAAGGACAATAATGACAATCATCTAAAGAAATAATATTTTTATTAAAAATAAGTTGAACTATTTTTAAAGCTAGAACTGGAAGAGATCTTTTACCTCCAACATTTAGGAATCACTCATCATTCTCAAATTTTCTACTAACTTGAAGTTCTTACAATGAATTGCAAATATGAACTAAACTTTTGGTATCCAATACCCAAATAGTAGTCTCACAAACAAAAAAATTATAAGATATTATCATAAAATTATCTTGCGAAGCAACCATTTGCTCCTTTCTCTTGTTCAGCCTATTGGAGTCAAGGGAAGCAAGATATTGAGGATAATTCTTCTTCTTATGACCCTGCTTCTTATAGTAGAAGCACTCTACCTAATTTTGGTTAGTCTTAGATCTTTTATTTTGACTGGACTTAGAAGCTTCAGCACAGAACTCTTCGTCCTGCTAAATAATATTCAAATTCTGATACTTATTATCTAAGTTGGGTCCCATAAGTATATTATTGTCTAACAGTGAATGAAGTTACTAGAATTTAGCCTTTATCTGAAAAGAAAAAAGAACAAAGACCTATTAGTATATGAATTATTTTAAGCCTAAAGATTTGAACTTTAGTCTAAAGGTTCTTCCACTATTTTATATGAATTAATTGTCTCTACCTCTAATTCGAGGAATTACTTTAATTCTCTAGTAGGTACTATAATCTACACAGACTGCATATGGGCCCAAAAAAAAGCTTTGGCCAACTCATGTGCATCTATAGATAAGTTCTTAACCAATTATTTTTTCAAATAATTTTTAGTATTAGGTTTTGCCCTAGGTATCTTTTCAGTAAGCTAGGACTTCCACAAACAAGTCCCGATTAGGTCCAACCATTAATATGAACCTACTCAGTGATTCTAACTAAGAAATGATCAGGCTCAAGGAAAGCTTTGGACAACCCGACCATTGATCAGATAGTACAATGGAGTCATCATATGATAAATGATAATTCCAATATTCCAATGAACACTAGGTGTAAGGTGCCTCCAATGTCCACCCAGATTATTAGACCCATTACCATCCACCTTAATGAAAGGTTATGACCTTGTTATTTCCATAACAATTTTATTTTAAGAACCTAACAATTTAGAGGATTTAATTAAGTAATTAGAGATAGAGAAAAAATTAATCAGTAGTCAAGAATCCTCCTACTAACTTCATCAAGTCATTGAAAAGGACTAGTTCTTCCACTGACTTCACCAAGTCTGAAGAAAACTAAAGACAAGCTAGTTAATGGCATCTAAATCAGTCATACTGATTATCCTATGTGACATGGGTTAACTCGAATCAATGAGCAATCTAATCAAAAGCTGACTAATCATATTAGCTAGGTAAGTAAGATTGGTGGGAGGGTCTATTAAAGCTTGCCCTAAACACCATAAAAAATGGTCAAGTAAGCGGGCTGTCAATTAAAGACCATTGAGCTGGAATGCCAGACTTATCTTTGATAACAATTAATTTATCAGTTTTGATTTGGTCTATCTAAAGACTCAAGATCGACCACTAAGCTATGATCAGGTCCATTTGGTAAAATCAAATGTATGGATTATGATCAACTATAACTATTGAATTGATCTATAAAGAAGAATTGACCTAATCTGATTTAATTATTAATTAGATTTGATCAATTTCTTAACCTAGTCCATATTCGATTCTAGCACTAGGTCTAATTTAGTTTATTTACCTGATCTAAGCTAACCCACAATCCATGATTTATGCAACGTCATTAGATATTGAATTCATAATTTTAGATCTAAACTCTTAATTCTTAATTAAGTGCATTATGAATCATGGTTTTGAAATAATTTTAAATTTATAAATAATTTATATTGAATCACATTTAATTTAGGATTTTGAGTTGACTCGACCAAAGAACCAAGTCAGCTCAAGTGTATGCAAATAGTAATTAGGGTTTCAGATCTAAATTATTTCAATGTTTAGATCAAATCCTCAAATTTTCAATCTAGAATTTTGTAGAAATTAAGTTTTAAATGTAAATTCTATAAAAACATATATATCACATATATAAGTTCTAGATTTAAATCAAAAATACATATCGAGCATATGTATCAAATGGATCTAAGTCTAGAACATGAAACACATTAATTCGATCTCATCTAAATAATCAAAAATAGATCAAAAATCTATTTTATTTGAGATCTAAAATTAAAAATAAATCATAAATCAATTTAGATCTCATCTAACTTATTTATGATTTAGATTTTTTAGATCAGCACATACTAGAACAACCTCTCCATTGTAAGGGATAAATCTTATAGCAGGATGACCTTATAATTAGTATGTGCGATCTAAAATTTATTATTTTTAAATTTTTATACATACATAATCATGTCATAAAGAAACCTAGGCTCTAATACCATTGTTGAAAAAATTAGGTAGGATTTCATGCATATCTTTTGAAACTTTTCAAAAAAAATGAGTGAAAGACTTAAGATTAATCTTATTAATCTATTTATGTACATGATCAAATCATTAAATGCCTAAAATCTAGGATCTATGATATGATAAGGTGCATGTTTAAATCTAAAAAATAAAAAGTAAATATGTATTGATCATATCAATACCGGTCTAGATCAAATCTAGGATGTATTAGAGATCAGATCTCTATACCTGACCATGGGTCGAAAACTCCACTGCTAATTATTGTAGATGTGATCATTGCTCCAAGCTACACAGGATGTCTGACCTCTACAGATAATCCACACGAAGCTTCTATACTAATCAGAGATTTGACGATCGAAGATCTACGTGGGTTGCTAGCTCCTTGTAAATCCCTCCTGATGGTTCATCTAATTTTCTTTCTTCAAATCTCTCAACCCCTCCAAAAGATGAAGAACCATAGAAGGATTAAGGGAGAAATCCTTCTTTCTAATCTCTCAAAATATGAGCAAAAGAAAGATAAAAAAGAAATCCTAAGAGAAGAACTCTTTTTCTCTACTTTCTCTCTCAATAGGATATACCAAAGTGTTGTCCTAAAGAAGCCTCATGCCCAAACAAGAGGAGATCATCTCCTCTCTATTTCCTCACGCCCTCTCTCTCTCTTTTCTATTTTTCACCATAGAATAACTTGTTAATGATATCAACTCCTCTGATACCACTTATTCAGGATCTCGTACCGAGATATTATGGTAGAAAGAAAGAAAAAATAAAATAAAAATATCATTAAATACATGGATAAGCTTAAAGACTCATCTTCATAGGGCATGTAAAGCTCCACTATGAAAGAGAAAAATAAGTACAAGAGGAGAACACCCACTCTCAACTCACTGTACATAAATCTCTCTCAACTAGAAGCTATCCTTATAAAAGCTCTCTGAGAATCTCCAAAGAGATCCTTAGAAGCTATAAGATGTTCTGCCCTCATGGCCTCCACGTCAGATGCTATGCACCTGTTGCTTCTTTCATATGGGCTACACGTACTCGATGCTCTATCAAGCTCTTTTTGATGGCTGCCTGAGCCTCTCTATGTGTCTCTCATACCACATGCATCATATCCTACCCCATAATACCTCAATCTTTAAATAGGATGAGAATTCTCTTCTCAGCAGTTCACAAGAGTCCTAATAGGACTTTATCTTCTAATATGAGTCGAACATGATCTTGATGGAGTCTTAAAATATTTTTCAATCTTTAGATCATGACTATAGCCCTCCATGGCTGCTGGATCCTGTGGTCCATGAGCAACTCTCATAGATCCCTTGAATTAATCATAATCCGAGTCCAAACAGAAAATTCTATCCTATTCTATTCCCCTCCATCGAGCCGACTCTGTCAGAGGTCGAGCTGGCTCGATTGTATCTCATCCAAATACCTACTTTCTATCTGCTGAGAGGATCGACTCGATTGTAATTCAAGCTGACTCGATCCCAGCTCGACCCCATATTCGAGCCAGTCCGATTGCTTGCTGATACTGATTCTTCTCTTGCTGTGGATCAAATTTGAGGTGTCAAATCCTAACAATCTTCACCTTGACTCGACATTCAGCTTCCACATGACTTTGAAAGCTTCTGAAATCTTCTCGCCTCCATGCTCTGGGGTAATCGTCTGCTGATCATGAATGGACAAAGATGAGAGTCGAGTCAGGCCGCTCGATCCCACCTCCATCAATGGCTATAAATCTCCTAACATAAGATATATTTGGGGTAGCCTCCTGCGGTAATAGAAACTTTACCTTGTGACATCACATGTCATCCTCTCGAGTCTCTCGTCTGCTGCCCGATCCATCTCCACCTCGCACTAGACTTTCTACCATGAGGTAATGTCCTACATACTTTCTTTCTCTTAACACCACCCTACTATCGTGCATGATCTTTAGGATTCCTCCATTAGCTTTCCATTTGAAGCTAGTCTAATCTAGTCTGTTCAGTGAGATTAGATTCTCCTTAAAGCTGGGTATGTATCAGATCTCACCCAATTTCTTCACTGCTCCATCATGGAGCTTCATGCTGACCATCCGATTGCCCTTGATCTCATAGCTCAATCCATTTGGCAAAAACACAATATCCTCACTGGTCTTCAGGGAGTCAAACATCTTCTTTCTGCAATATACATGATGAAAATATACAGAATTCATAATCCACTGAAAAAAAGAAGTAGATACCTCCTCAGTAACCAGAAGAACATCGCCATTATCTTTTATATCACTACTAACCATCACCACGGTAACCCACGTCTGATCTTTGAGTTGTGGACAATCCTTGACTTGATGTTCCCAACTCATTGCGTTAGTAGCAAATGATCTTACTGTGGTCTCTCATCCTAGACCTAGATCATCCTTCTTATGATTTTTTGTCGCTCTACTACTACCTCCTATGAAGGAGAAATCCTGATTTCTCATATCAGATTCGTTCAGATTTGATTGGATCAAGAGAGATATTTCAAAAATTTCTCTCATGTATCCAGATCAAATCTAAGATGCTTCAGATATGATTTTATAGATCTAATAAATAAAAATAAAAAATAAATTAAATTTGATTAATTTGTACCTTGATGTTGGGTAATCAGATTATCTTTTGATGATCTTACTGATTGCCTGAGATTCTGGATCTAGCCATGCAAGCACCTAGCCTCTACCTGTATTGACTTGGACTGGATCTGAAGATCTTTTTCTTCTTTATCACCTCTCTAAATATCAGATCTGAATCTGATTTGGAGGATCTTCAAAACTTCTTTCAGAGATCTACAGTCATCTCTGCAGCAGTGCTGCCTTCTTTCTTTCTCGTCAGCTTTCTCTTGCCTGAATCGCACCAAACTGGAGCCCAAAATACCTTGCGAGTGGAGAGGAGAGAGAGGACCAAAAGTTGGCATGGAGGAGGGAGACGGGCAGCCTTGGGGTGTGGGCTAAGAGAGAACTCTATCAAAGTTGGGCACAAATAGGATTTATATAGATCCTACTGCGCCATGCAATACCACATCATCCCGGCCAATCACGTTGCTTCATGCAATCAGATCTAAATCTGATTGGTGGGATGATATCACCTGGATTCCAATCAGATGAGATCTCCTTCAATTCATCCTTAGGAGGTGCCTAAGACTGGTCAAAGTTGAGTTCTTAGGAGCCTTCCTAAGTTGATTCCAAGAAGCAACCGAGAGTCCCATCTGTATGGGCCTCCAGGCGTCCCTATCCATGGGCACACGCCTCCCTAGGCATGCACCCCTTCTTTCCAATTTCTAGCAAGGGGAC
>QRFJ01000421.1:613779-706741 GCA_006176705.1 Cocos nucifera
TAGCCATTTCTTAGAGTCGATATCTGATATCGCCTCGTTATAGGTTTTGAGATCATCACCATGAACCCTATTACCTACGAGGAATATTTTCTCTACTTTCTCTGAAATGGTATCTAAGTATCTCTCAAAAGGATGAAAAACCCTTTTCGATCTACGAGGTAGAGAAGGTAGTGATTTTATTGGCTCAACCTAATTTGGTTTCAATTGATCCTTAGCTCGTTGTTCTTGTGAGACTTTCTTATCGAGCTTGATTTGCTTTTCAATGCTGCCATCTTGAATAAACTATTTTTCAAGAAAGATGGCATGTCGACTCACAATCACATTATGATCTTCTGGAATGTGGAAATAATATCCTAACGATTCTTTAGGATATCCTATAAATCGAGCTCTAAAGGATCTAAAGTCTAATTTGTCTGCTTGTTGTCTTTTGATATGAGCCGGACAACCCCAAATTCTGAGATGACTCAGACTTGGTTTCTTACCATACCATATCTCATACGGTGTGATAGGAATAGTTTTAGAAGGAACCCTATTCAGTAAATATATTACACTGAACAAAGAATATCCCCAAAGATAATCAGAGAGGTCTGTGAAGCTCATCATGGATCGGACCATATCTAATAGGATCCGATTCCTCCATTCTGAAACCTCATTGAGTTGAGATATTCTAGGTGGAGTCCATTAAGAGACTATGCCATTTTTCTTAAGATAGTTCAAAAATTCTCGACTAAGGTATTTACCTCCTTGATCTAATCGAAGAACCTTAATAGTTTTCCAGTTTATTTTTCTACTTCATGTCTGAATTTCTTGAATTTTTTAAAAGCTTCAGACTTGTGTCTCATAAGATACATATACCCATACCTAGATAGATCATCGATAAAGATAATGAAGTAGATAAAATTACCTCTAGTCGGCACATCAAATGGGCCACACACATCAATATGTACTAGGGCAAAAAGATCCGTGGTCCTTTTTCCATGTCCGACAAAAGGGAGCTTAGTCATTTTGCCATGAAGATAAGATTCACAAATTGGATATGACTCAGAAGTTAACGAACTCGATAGCCCAGTTTTCTCTAATTTGTTAATCCTATCTTCTGCTATATGACCTAGTCTTAAGTGCCATAGATACCTATCATTTGGATTATCCCTAGGTTATTTCATGGCATTCATATTTTGCTTGATATTAAAAATAGATACATCAATATATAACTGATAAAGACCATTAATAAGAAAACCACTTGCAGTTTTATTTCTTTCATAAAGAATGTTACAATGGTCCTTAAGAAAACAAATTACATAGCCTTCTAGTGCTAGGCATGAAACAGAAATCAAATTTTTGCTTGCTGCAGGCACATAATAACAATCTTTTAAAACTAAGTCTAAACCAGATGGCAGTTGAATAGGGTATGTTCTCACCGCCACGACAGCAACTCTTGCTCCATTTTTTATGCATAAGATCATCTCGCCATCTCTCAGCCTCTTGCTATCCTCAAGATCCTGCATGGAAGTGCACAAATAAGCACTAGAACTAGAGTCAAGCATCCAACTAGGTACAGAAGAAATCGTAAGGTTAGACTCAATAATGAGCATACCTCCAAAAGGATCTACCTCCTTCTTATTCTTCAGGATGGATAGGTGAGTAGGACAGTTCCACTTTCAGTGGCCATCATTGTTGTAATGAAAATACTTTTCTTTATCAGCGGCCTTCTTCTTCAGCTCTGCCTTTTTCTTATTTTCTCCTTCCATCTTCTGCTTTTTCACAGACTTCTTCTTTTTTCCAAAAAACTTTTTCTTAAAAGAAGTCCGTTCCACAGCAAGCACTGAGTCTTTAGAACCTTTCATGCAAAGCTCAGTAGTAACTAGCATATTCATAAGTTTGGCCAGAGAATTTTGAAGTTTATGCATATGGTAGTTTATGATAAACTGTCCATAATCATTAGTCAAGGATTGCAAAATTATACATTCTACAGATCCAGGTTCAACTTCACTTCGAGCTTCTTAAGCTCTTCTAAGTTCTTGATCATCATCAGACAATAATCTTGGACTGACTGTCCATCATGCATTTTAGCCTTGAAAAGTCATTTAGTGACTTGATACTTGGCTGCGCGACTCTATTCACCAAACATCTCTTATAGGTGAGCCAACATTTGACAGGTAGTCCTGATATCTTCATGTTAATACTGAAGCTCATCAAACATCGAGTCCAACATGTAATATCTGACCTTACTATCTTCGTCTGTCCATTTTTTAAGAGACGCTCTCTGTTCAGTGGATGGACGAGCTGGTAAGGTGGGAGGATCCCGATCCAACACATGAGTTAACTTCTCAAAACTCAAAATAATTTTGAAGTTTTAGAGCCAATCTTTGTAATTAGATCTGGTCAGTCTATAGGTGTCCAGGATACGTGCTAGTGGGTTGGACGCAGACATTTTTCTATAGAGAGTCAAAGTTTCTAGTTAGATATTGTAATTAAGACTTGACCAATTTGTTTAGAAATTTTATTTTTAAATAAATTAGCTCCCACTATTTTCTCAAATTCCTACACTCCCTCTGTAGATATACGAAAATCTTCATGATTAATGATTTTTAGTGGATGGTGCGGTCCCACCAACTGACTCATCATCTCATGTAACAGTTATTAGTGATAGGTTAGCCAATGAGTGAACAACTCTTGTTCAATAATTCTCTAATCATGATGTACCCAAACTTGATCTCTAATTCATGGATCTCACCATGCTCGAAATATTGATCCACTTCTTAGTTAAGTCAAACCCACCATTTGCATAGATTGGATTCCTAATTGAGTCTCTCACCGTATCCAAAATATTGAGCCCAATCCATCCTCTAGTCCATAGCATCCAATGCCTAATAGAGATTGTTGCATCTTTTTGATGCAACTGAACCACTGTAATCAGTCGAGAATAATCAACCCCAAGAAGGATCCGTACATCTACAATAGTGGAAGACCTTTAGACTTAATCTTTTCTTAGGAAGATTTGATTTAGGTCTCATTAAACTAGACTTGACATAGTCATAACCATTATGACTAACCTAGTGGCATAGGTTAGCTTGGATTATTGACCACCTTAGATCAGAACTGAGTCAACAAACATGGTCAGGTAAGTGAGATCGATGGAAGGGATATGCCATTAACTCGATAAGAATGCATTCGAGTCGAGTAGCTCCTAATTAAAAATCAGTCGATCGTATCTGCCAAACTTACCTTAGACACCAAATTATTGAGCCAGAATCAATCAGGTTAGCCTACAATCCAAACTCTAACCACTGAGCCTAATTAGATCTTAGCTTGATCGATCACTCACGTGACTCGATCTTGACCTAGACTTAATCCTATTAGGCTGGTCAATTTAAGCACTGTTGATCCCATCTAACCAACTCTTGATTCGATTTGATCAACCGCTTAGACCTAATTGAGCTACCCAAGCCTGAACCCAATATTATGAATATATATTAGATTTAAAATTCTCAATTTTAGTCCTAATTAATATTTTATAATCTTAATTTTTAATTAAGTTTATGATTCATAAATAAAATATGTATATTAAATCCTAGGATTTCAGGATCTAGAATTTTGCAGAAAGTAAGTTCTTGATTTCTGATTAAGGACGAACGCGCAACACCCCTACACATCATAAGAACATCCCATCGAATGGGAGGAGAGGGCATTTAAACTCTACTTTATTCTTATGATCGGACGGCCAAGGGTAATGCCTTAATCAGAAATATATAAAACTATAAAATTAGTTAGATCTGCATCATATATCTCATATATAAAAAATTGATCTAACTATAAACATATTTTGCATACATCTCATGTATCATATCATGCATATTTTCAGACCTAAATTATCTCATAATTATCTAAAAAATTAGATTTAAAATAATCACATCAAAATAAATTCTAATCTAGATAATTATGTAGAACTATTCTACAACTAGTCTAAACATGCATTCATCATATCTTATATGATCCAAAAATTAAATAATTTTATTTACTATTTTTTAGATCTTATTATAATATTTATAATATTAAAAAATAATAAATAAATAGATCTAAAATTATAACTTAATCAAATTAAGTTATGAACATGCAAGACTATGTATAGAACTATCCTATTTTACAACTAGTCATGCATCTTGTAAAACTTAGGTATAAACTATTTAATTTTAATTTTTTTGATTTTAGATCTAATCACATATCATGTGACATCTAAAATCATTTGATTATTAGATCAAAAATAAATTAAAATTAGATCTAAATAATTTAGAGAATCTATCTCTGATACCAGTTGAAGGAAAAATTTTGATTTTCTGGATTAGGTTCATTCAGATTTGATCGGATCAAGAGAGATATTTCAAAAAAAATTTTCATGTATCTAAATTAGATGTGAGATATTTCAGATCTAATTTTATAGATCTAATAAATAAAAATAAAATAAATTAAATCTAATTAATTTATACCTTGATGTTGGGTAATCAGATTACCCTTTGATGATCCTGCTAATTGCTTGAGGTTCTGGATCTAGCCATGCAAGCGCCTGACCTCTATCAGTATCTATTTGGATTGGATCTGAAGATCTTCTCCTTCTTTATCATCTCTCTAAATATCAGATCTAGATCTAATTTAGAGAATCTTCAAAACTCCTTTCAAAGATCTGTAGTCATCTCTGCAGCAGTGCTGCCTTCTTCCTTTCCCGTCAGCTTTCTCTTACCTGGATCGCATCAAATTGGAGCCCAAAATACCTTGGGTGTGGAGAGGAGAGAGAGGACTAGATGTTGGAATGGAGGAGGAAGAGGGGTAGTCTTGGGGCATGGGCTAAGAGAGAACTCTATCAAAGTTGGGTGCAGATAGAGTTTATATAGATCCTGCTGCACCATGCAATGCCACATCATCCCGGCCAATCATATTGCTTCATGCAATCAGATCTAAATTTGATTGATGGGATGACATCATCTGATCTAATCAGATAAGAGCCCCTTCAATTCATCCTTAGGAGGTGCCAAGATTGGTCAAAGCTGAGTCTTAGGTGCCTTCCTAAGTTGATTCCAAGAAGCAACCTGGAGTCCCATCCGTATGGGACTCCAGATGTCCCTATCCATGGGCGCACGCCTCCCTAAGTGTGCACCCCCTTCTTTTTAATTTCTAGTAAGGGGACAAGCCCCTATCTACTCTCCTATAGGTGCATGACACATGGGCAGATATCAAAGTGTCAAAGGTCAACGTTTGACCAAAGTCAAAGACAAGAATTAGCAGGTGACGAAAAATGGCAAGTGTTGTCTCAAATTTATCTCATAAATTAAGACAATCCTTTTCTAACCTAGACAAGCTTCAGTCAGACCAAGTAAAGATATCTGAGTGAGCATAAATACTTTTGGCTCAGTCGAGATAATTTTTAATGATAATAGAACGAGAACATTAGGCTCAATCGTATGCTAGTACGATTTTCTTTAACCTAATTAAATCTTATTCAAATCAATTAAACTGGATTAGTCTAATTGATGATATCCAGATCCAAATCTTTGTTTGTGTGATCCAGTTAGGTTTAGTTCTATATGGTAATAAGATATGTCGTGATCTCTATCATCGACATCATCAAAACTTCTTTCGATGGATCAGAACTCTTCTATTTTAGACAACTAGAATGATCGATCATCTAAATCATTCTAATTGCTTCCAAAATCTACTAGTGACACCTAGCAGTATATGGTGGCAATCCATCAAAACTGAAAATGAACCTCTTGGTGCAGCTACTTGTGTGATTAAGTTCTTCTATCTTGAGGCCCGATCAGATTAGGGTTAAGGTGAATTCGTCAAACCCTAATTTCTATCATATGATTTAACCATTCGATTCAAGTTCGATGTGAGAACCTTAATAGAAACTCTTTCATTATTTCATTCTACCATGGCCATGGGCTTATGAACTTGATTCTCATGATCCTCATAGGACTGCTCCTCATCCACCTAAGTAGATAGATTCCTTCTTGGTGCAATCCAATTCCTACAATGAACATGCTATAGCCAACATACACCTCAGGGTTCCGAATGACTAGGAGACTAAGTCATGGTGTAGTTAAACTATAACACCCTCAAGGTGAACTGTCGATGCACCTCAGATCAAAGAATTAGACACACCACTATGCTTCGAGTCAGTCATCGATGAGAAGGTAGACTTCCTTATGACTGCTCGAGATGGTTACGCTCAGTGTCCTCATTCTCTAACGAGTACTTATACTCTCCCTTCAGAGTCTCTACACCATAGACTCAAGACTCATCTACTATATAAAAAAGTGATTGTACACCAATCTTTCAGATTAATCACCATCCTCATGATGATCCTATGGTCAGAAGCATTTTATGAGTTAATAACGAAAATTTATGTCTTAAATTTTCAACTCTTGAAAATATGAATTATCATTACCATTAACTGAAGGGATATATCATAGACACTAAATACACATTTATGATAGAAAATAATCTATTTTATTTTTTATAGTCAAAATTACAATTTTACCCCTAGAAGTGTTTTACAAGTGTCAGCCAATTCTAACTTTTAGGGCACACATATCTAACATCCTGCTCCTCCAAAAACTATCAAAGCTAAACTACCATCATCTGAGCTCGAAGCTGGATTCTCTCTCTTGAGAACCTCGTTCTAGAGAATCGCTACAGTAACTTTATCTATCTTGATGGTGCTCTTGCCTATAAGAAGAGCAGTCACTAAAGACTCATACAAAAGAAGAAATGATGCTAGATCGGTGAGGATTTTCTCCTCAACTTTTTTTCTAATACTGAGAAGATCGGTGAGGATTTTTTGAAAGTTGGATAGATGCTCCTGCATGCTCTAGCCTTCGTCCATCCATAGTTGGTAAAACAACTGCCTCTAAAGGAATAGCATATTGGTGAGTGACTTTGCCATGTATAACTTTTCAAGCTTCGACCATAGTGCTGTTGAAAAAATCTCATCAAGTATATGGATCATGATATCATCCACTAGGTATAAGCAGATCATGCCCACCACTTGCATCTAGATCTATTTTCAATCCTTCACCTCCATAGTGGCTGACATCTCCTCATACAAGATAGCATCGATCAAATCTTGTTGGATGAGAACATCCTTTATCCTTGCTTGCCATAAAGAAAAATTATCTTTTTCATCAAACTTGTTGATCTCTATCTTGATTGTACTTATTTTCTCCATATTCTTTAATCTTTAACACCAATGCTATAATCTGTGCTCTAGTACTACCTAGCTTTGATATCAATTATTGATGATATCAACTCCTCTGATACCACTTATTGAGGATCTCGTATCAGGATATTATGGTAAAAAGAAAAAAGAAAATAAAATAAGAACATAATCAAGTATGTGGATCAACCTAAAGGCTCACTTTCATGGGACATACAAAGCTCCACTATAAAAGAGAAAAATAAGTACAAGAAGAGAACATCTATTTTCAACTCGTTGTACACAAATCTCTCTCAACTAGAAGCTATCCTTACAAAACTCTTTCAAAATCCCTAAGGAGACCCATAGAAGCTACAAGATGCTCCACCCTCATAGCCTTCACACCGGATGCCATGCACCTATTGCTTTTCTTACATGAGCTGCACGTACTTGATACTCTACCAAGCTCTTCTTGATGGCTGCTTGAGTATCTCTATGTACCTCTCACACCACATGTGCCATATCTTGCTTTACAACATCTCAGACTTTTAAATAGGATGAGAATCTTCTTCTCAGCAGTTCATAGGAGTCTTAATACGACTCTATCTTCTAATATGAGTCAAACATGATCTTGACAGAGTTTTAAAATATTTTTTAAGCTTCAGATCATGACCGTAATCCTCTGTGGCCATTAGATCTTGTGGTCCACACGCAACTCTCCTAGACCCCTTAGATTAATCACAATCTAAGTTCAAATAGAAAATCTAAGTCGATTCTATTAGAGATCAAGCTAGCTCGACTGTGTTTCGTCCGAACACCTACTTTCTATCTATCTGAGAGGGCCAGCTCGACTGCGGTTTGAGCCAACTTGATCCTAGTCTGAGCCGACTCCATCCTGTATCCGAGCCAGCTCGATTACTTGCTAATACTGATTCTTCTCTTGCCATGGATCGAATTTGAGGTGTCAAGTCCTAACATAGCTTAGGATTCTCACACCTTGAGCCTTCTTAAGAAGTGGCGCCCCATAAGAAGTTGTAACTAGGTCAAATACCTAGTATGATAAGGAGTTTGCGGGGTCATCCAACTCTTGTACGCCTCCCCTAATAATTTGGCATGAGCAACTCAAAAGTTTCATGGTAAAAATATTCCTTTTTCATGCAAAAATCAGATCCAATTTAATTAATTTAGGTGCCTCAAAAGGGAAGAGTTTTAGAATTATGAAACGCTATCAAATAGAGTCCAAGAAAAAAAACAACTTGCCTTGTTTTGACATAATCAACTTTATTTCCAAAACTAAAAGAGAAGGGGTGTGCGTGGGACTCTTTAGGTATGAGAAAACTCATGCAAAATATCAAAAAAATGGGCATAGGCCGTGCGATATTTGGCGCAAGGGAAGGAAGAGACTCCCAGTCTAATTGGGCTCTCTTATTTTCTTTGGTCAAACCAATTTTAAACCTATTTTGATTAGGATTGGTGCAATCTAATTAAGGATGATCCAAGTCTAACTAAAAGTGTAATTAAATTTGATTAAATTTTATTTAAATCTAATTTAAATCCTAAGCCAATTAAAAATTAGGTGCACATAAGTTCTTATCGAATAGGAAACTGATCTCTCTTGTAATTGGATTATCTTGTAAACCAATTAGACTTGATCTAATTAAGTCCAAATCAAATCAAATTAAATTTAATTCAATTAAACTTGATCTCAATCCTAATGCTTAATTAGATTGAGCTAATTAGCAATCTAATTGCTAATTAATTCTCCTACAATACTTGTACTTGATTAATCATTAGTCATATTAATGATTCGATCCTTGAATAATTCATAATTGTTGATCAACCATCCGATCAGATAGAAATCTGTTATGTATGTCATCACATAGGTTCGAACCTAGGTTGGCAGTATAGGAATAAATTTTCTGTACCAATCAAAGTGATCATCTAGCAATGGTACCTGATGTTCGGATAAGTTAAATTTATGTAAAGCAATATTCTAGAACTCTAGTCCATGGTTATCATATAATTCATCCCTTTGACCCTTAATACTTAGGATGACTCAGAGTTAACTATCAACTCCTAATCAGTTCATCCATATTGTGTCTCAACTTTACAAATTTTTTGACTCCTTACAAGGATTATCCAAGCCTAGGTTTTGCTCATTGAAACACAACGAGATATTCTATCCAAACTCTTTGGAGTGCTAAATCCCAACTTGACTCATACACCGACTTTACAAGTACATGACTATATCCAAAAATCTTTCATCACTATATTAGAAATACAGGTAGTCCAATACTAAAGTACAGTGAATTGCTTATAAGTCATCATGATGATCTCAGATCGAAGGGATACTTATATCCATAGCCTTCACTAGCTACTCTTGACAGTAGAGTATTATGCATATTGATCATATTCAGTGCAGATATACCTCTACATCTCATCTGCATGCCATACCAGTATTTTCATACCATTTGACTATGAGGACAACCAACGCATATGGCATACAATGATCTATACTCGATATATTATCATCCTAATTAACAATATATTATTTAGTCATGAATAATTTTAAAAACCATCCGATAAATTTTTTTTTATCGATTGTTAGTGGTTCTAAGGACTTCATCATAACACAGAAGTTTATTTAAGAAAGATAGATAATTGATGATAAATAAGACTAATAATTTTTTTATTAATTAATAATTTATATATAAATTATAAGATGAGTACAATTATCTATAACTTAGATGATTAGCTTCAGAACATAATTTCCAACAAACTGCACCTAAAGGTTCATTCTTCTATTCTATTAGGTTGCCACTACATGCTGCTAGACATCACTAATGGATTGTAAGAGCTCACTAGGATCATTTATACATCAATGATTCTTGTTGGGATGAGTTGGAATCATACTAGTCCATCAAAAGAAGTTTTGATGATACTGTGATGGAGATCATAGTATATCTTACTACCAAATAAATTAGAATCTAAGGGATCACATACAAAAGAAGCTTGAGCTAATCAATGGCTTGGATCCAATTCAAATTATGAATTGGATTGATTATTTGAATTTAAAAACTACTAATCTGTAATCATTACAAATTTAGTAACTACTAATTATTATCAAAGGAACTTAATTGCAAGTATTACAATTTAATTGGACCTGATTAAATTATGGATCAAGTCATAATTAATTTAAATTAAATTAAATTTAATTAGACTTGATTTAATTTAAAGCTAATTGAATTTAATAATCTAAGAACTTGAATTTCAATCCTAATTGGATCAGCGTTGACAACCTTTTCGAATTTGATTCGAATCGGATTCAAATCGAATCTAACTTGAAATCAGATTGAACCAAGAAGCCAACTACCTTATCCCAGGGTTTCTCTCTCTTATTCACATAGAAAAGAGGAAGGGAGCACATTGAGAAGCACTCCCTTTGGCCTTGTGCATGTGAAAGGAGAGGGGGCGCCAATAGTTGGCACCCCTCCTCTCTTGGACTATTGGTGCCCCTCCTCTCTTGGACTCTTCTTGATAGGGTTTGATACCTAATCTGATTAGGGATCAATCCTTATCTGGTTAGGACATTTGGGAAGAGGTTTTTAGGATGACAAAAATCTAAAAAAGGTGGGTGTGCATGCGTGAGAAAAAGGTGGATGGTCTTCTTCCTTGCCGCCACCTCCCATCTCCATCTTAATGCCCTCTTTCTTCCTTCCTACCATCTTCCAACATCCTACTTGATCTCAGATCTATAATGAGATCTGAAAAAAAATATTAGAGAGAAAGGAAGAGATGAAGAAATGTTCTTCTTCCTTTTCTAGGTGTCCGGATTAGATCTCATCAAATCAGCGCAGAGGGTTCACGCTGCAGCCCTATTTTTGAGATCTAGAAGAAGAAATCCTAATCCAAGCTGAGGAACGAAGCTTGCAAGGGAGCTAGCACCCTGGTAGCTTCAGAGTTTCTAATTAGAATCATCTCTGTGTGGATGCCAACAAAGGTCGGGCACTTGCATGGCTTAGATGGGAACCCTGGACATTCGCAGGATCCGCAACAATCGGGTATGGAGATCGAATCTCCATTTTTACCTTTTGTTTCTTGTTTTAGATTTTAGATTTTTGGAGCATGTTCATATCAAGATCCTATTTTTAGATCTAATCTATTACGTGTATTAAATTAAAGATGTTTTGATTTACTTTATTTTCACTATACATAAATCTGATTTATAAAAAATTTTAAAACTACACATATGAAACTACCGCACATGCTAATAGTGGTATCAAAGCATGGTTCTCTAATACACATACAAACTAAGTCACATCTAAAATCTGATTTACAGAAATCAGATCTAAGGATTAGTTAATAGCTAGACATTGTTCTGACAAACTGTTGCCTGAAACAATGTGGAACATTAATGATAGTTAGATCTGAGAATTTCTGCATATTGTAATGTAATTACAAGATTGTTTCGGATCTAAAATTTTTCAGATCTGAAATAAATCATGATCGTTTTAGATCTAAAATTAGTTTTAGATCTGAAGATGCTAAGTAGGGTTTAATGTCGATCTGATTTTGTTGCAGAACGGAATTCAAGTCTGAAACTAGTTTCTAGGATTTGAATTTTGTTCATATATATATGATATATGCATGATGTTTAGATCTGAATTTATGTTCATATGATCTGATTTATTGTTAATTTGATATGTGAAAGATAATTTGATCTAAAATTTAATAGATTACATATTTGATATGTTAGATTAAATTTCTAGTTTGCCTAGTACTTGGATTTGGTGCTTCACCATGATCATCCAGTCATAAGAGGAAGCAAAGGTTAAAACCACTCACTTGCCCATTCAATGGGTTCTCTTATGACGTGTAAGGGTGTCGCTTGTGATGCTCTCCTATGAAAAAGAATAGCGAATGGAAGATCCTAGGTGTATGTGATACATATTTTACATCTAGATTTTATTTTTATGCATATATTATATATGTATTATTAATTAATTTTAGATCATTAAATTATATATATGATATATAGTTTGTTGATACATGATATGAAATTTAATTTTTTGCAAAAACATAGATTTGAAACCCTAGGATCTATTTGCTGAAACCCTAAAATTTGCTGATGGCGTGCAGAGGAGTCAACTCCATTTTCTGCTGGAGTCGACTCTAGGCCCTGGAGTCGACTTAATTTGTAGGCAAGTCGATTTGGTTCTGCGACCTGTGGTAGATTGCCTTTTATTTTTGTCACAAAGGGATCGACCCTTTCTCAGAAGGGGTCGAACCACTAAGATGAGTTGACTCCTTCTACAGTTGAGTTGACTCATTCTCGATGAAAAAAAATTGTATATGATTCAATCAAAATTAGTTTAGATTAAAAATTATTTTGACATATAAACTAAACCCATGTTCATAATGCACTTAATTAAGAATTAAGATTTAAAATTTAAAAAAATTATGAATTTAAGATCTAAATTTCATTGCATAAGACATGGGGTTATGGGTATGGGTTGAACAAATTAGATCTAGCAATCTAACTACAATTAGGGTCATTGATTAGATCAAGTTAGTATCCTTTCCAATTTTGAGTGGTTGATTGAACCTAATCAAAAGTTGGTTGAGATTAGTTCAAAGAAGCTCAAAATTGAGTTTAGTTGTAGTTGATCAAATTGATTCACATGTGATGTGAATTGATTAAATCAAGATTGAATTTGGCTCAGTGGTCCGAGCCCAAGTAATTAGACTAACCTATTTGATACTAATTGATCAATTGATGTCTAAGATAAGTTTGGTAGCTTGACCAATAATTTTTTAATTGGACTATACTTACCTAGCTAGAAATGATGACTGAGGTAGGTATAGGATATCCTTCCATCAATCTCACTTACCTGGCCAATTTGTTGATTATTTATTGAATAAGGCTGCTTGGTTATTTGTGTTCATGCAAGCCGACTAGGTTAGTCAAACATGAGATCGTGCTGACCTGAACCTGATCAGTCAGACATCAGATATACTGATTTAGAAGAGACTTGATCCTAAATCTTTTCATCAAATATTAAGTTTAAAGATCTTCCACCATTGCAGAGATGTAGGTGCCTTTCTGGCATTGATCATTCTCAGTTAACACAGTGGTTCAGTTGCATCAAAAAGATACAACCACTCTATTAGCATTAGATGCCCAAGGTTAAAGATGGGGTTGGGCCTAATAACTGTTGGTGAGGGATCCAATGATGCTTCACGCCCGCTGGTGAATGGTGGGTCGAACTTAACTAAGGAGTATGATCAATAGCTATTAGGTGAGCCCACATAACTTAGAGACCATATCACTACAATATGTTTAGAGAATCATCTAAACAAAGAGTCCTCTATGCATTGGTATCCGTGTTATCAATAACTGTTAGATAAGGTGCATGGCATCGATGGACCGCAGCATCCACTAGAAGCCTAATTATCATGTTAGGATTTTCGTTTCTCCATCCAAGAAGTGTGAAAGACTCAAGAAAATAGTAGGAGTCTTTGTTTGTTTTTAAAGTTCCTAGAACATACATTTACAAGTATAGCCATCTAGTTAAAATCTTTACTCTCTATAATTTATTATCTTAGCTTCCAATCCTCTAGCTCGAATCCTAGATATCAACCACTTAACCAAAACCAATTATGTATTCTAGCTCAAAAATCTAAAAATTATTCCTAGTTATTGAAAAATTAAGCTATGTTCTTAACTAGGTTATCCCTATGCCATCAGCCTGTCCAATCCATAGTAAACGAGCTATACTTGACAATTGGATGGACAATGACAATGAAGTTAGGTGCTATAAATTGGAATCCATAGTTAATGAATTCTAATGTGTACATTAGGACATGTAGAATGCCAACAACATGCTGACCCATCTGCAATAGTTGTGAGGTGATCAGAGTCACACAGTGCATGAGATGCATGATGGGCATTTTGTCCATGATCACTATTTGACAATGATCAAGGATATTAAAGAGCTTGAGAAGCTCGATATATCCATGCACAAGGTGTTGCTAGTGGATTTGATCCTACAATACCTTCTTAATTTGCAAGGGTAGTTTATGAAACTACCTATGAATAATCATTATAGCACTTTATCTGAATTGGTCATTATGTTGGTAACTAAGAAATCTTGAAAAGTTTAGAGTTACATACCTGGAGAGCCTAAAGAAACAAGGACATGCCTTTGAAAGGTATGTCAAAATTCCTCAAAACTAATCTTATAGTTTTCTCTTCTTCTAGTTGAGTAGTAGACTCTAATGCATGTTTATGCACTTCAATAAAGGGTCTAACGAAAGGTGAAGTAACCCTTTGGATTGGCAATGATGCAAGAGTTGCACTTGGCCATGGAAACTTAACCTTTGCGACTATCGTTCAGATTTAATTCTTAGAGATAGTCTCTATAATTTGCATGGTGATGCAATCTTGAACTTGTTTGAGCAAACTATTGCCCAGCTATGCAACCCAAGAGGAAGGGTGAATTAGATTTTTAAAATTTTAATGCTAATTTAAAGTTGTCAAGATTGAATGATGATATGTAAGTAGTGTGTGTGAAGTAATTTAGGTTAGATAAATATATAAAAGATTAGAAAGCAAAAATTTAATAAACTAAGAAAAGAAAGACAGTAAGTACACTATAAACAATAAAGATTTATAGTGGTTTGGTGCTTTCCTTGCACCTACATCCACTCTCCAAGTTCTTACTTAGGAATACAAATCCTCTAAACGTATTCAACCATAATACAATGTCATTACCTTCGACTCTAGCTATCCCAAATAAGTACACTTATTTTTTGGGTACAAGCCAACTCAATACACTCTAATTTAAGGTTTGAATCAATCCTTCCAAGTTTTGGAACCCCCAAAACTTGAATCAAAATAATAAAATCTTAAGAAAGCTTTTCACAATAATGGAGGAAGTTTTTCTGATTTTTTCAAGATTATTGGAGACTTGAATGAGCTCTTGAGAGGTTGGTGAACCTGAAATGAAAGCTTCTTTGCTTGAAGATGACTTTTGCTTAGGACTGAATTGAATGTATCAATCTCTTATATTTTTTCTTTTTAAAGCCTTTTAAATCTTCAAAAGATGGAGAAGAGAATTTTGAATAAGATTTATAGCCATTGGAGATCTTAAAGAAAGTATTAAAAGCTACCAAAATAGAAAAAAACTAGCCATTGTAAAAGATTTCCATCATAGGGGTCGACTCCGCCAGGGATCGACCTCTGAGATAGAATTTCAGAAAATTAGCTGTTCTATATTTCTAGCCTTCAGAACAGCAAAGGTCAATCCTAGGGTTGACCCTTGGTACAGAGACAGCATGCCAAACAATCGATTTCAGCAGGGATAGACCTAGGGATCGATCTTTTTGCTTCAAACTTGATTTTTTTCCAAAATATGCATCCAAAAATCATGGGACTGCCTCCAAAGAATCAAAAATCTTCTATACTTGCTCTTGAGGCTCTCAGATTAAAACTTGATAAAATTATGATTTTGCTTCTGAAATACAAAAATCTTTTTTCAAGCCAAATTCATTAGTAATCCCCTTAAATGCTTTGTAATCATCAAAATTAATTCTTGGAGCAATAGTCTCTCCCTTTTTGATGATGATAAAATATTTGAGCATAAGCAAAAATAAAGCATGTAGAAGCTTACATCACTTATTAGAATATCATATTCAGTTATTTGATAAATATTACATAAAGAGCAATTTGAAGATTACTTATGGTTAGATATTTAAATTATTTGCAAAAGAGTTTAACTTACTTATTTCTTTTATCAATTTTACTTTAATTTTGCTTATAGCCCAATTTTATTTACTCTACTCTTCTTTTTTGACATCATCAAGTAAGATCTTAAGGGATTTTAAAATTCAAAAAGAAAAAACCTTCCCCTTAAATTATTCTATATGTTTTTCTGTTAGAACAAGAGTTTATAACAAAACTTTCAATTAGCTTATGTACAATACAGTGTTTACAGCATATCATAATAGAATTTTAGCTAATTCATAGAGGTTACATTTCACATCATTCAAATGACATCATCATATTTATATACACATATTTACATCCAAATGATATCATTCCATACACAATAAATCATAACATCAAGTCATTAAAACATATAAGTGCTAAAGGTATCAAAAGCATTCATGAAAGTTAGGCCATCAAAACATATAAAATTCATGGATACCACAATCCATGATCCAAGCAATCAATAGTACCAATGCCATAAGTTAGATCCAAAAAAATATATATAACCAATCATGACTTGATCAACAACTCATAGAAATAATTAAAAGATACTAGATCATAATCTAATACAAAAATAACTAAACTAGATCTAGTAGAGATTATGATTGGAAGCATCTGAATCAGATGAGGAATCAGAGATGTGATGGAGTGTATCAAATAATAGATGTATCAAATTTAGAAAATTAAATTAAAAATTTAAAAAATTAAATCAAATCAAATAAATCAGCTTTCCTTTAAAAGCTTATCAATTAAAATTTCTTTCTTTACAAAAAAATATAGTTTAAACTCAAATATCAAAGGCTCTCCATCTTTTTGAATGAATATGATTCTTTGAATAGATTTTCAAATATATACCTTTAAGCTTTAAGAGAATTAGAGCTTTTCAAAGATTTGAATAGTGAAATCAAGCACAATATTTAATTTATTATTCATTCTTTTTTTTCTTAAATAAATTTTAGTCAATTAAGCTTGGAAAAGATATATATCAAAAATGTATCGAGTAAAATAAAGATAGTATCAGAGCAAAAATAAATTTACAAAAATTTCTAAAGGCACATTAAAAATTTTATATTATATTCATATTTTTAAATAAATTTTAAAATTAGAAGTATGTATCAAAATTAATTTGTTTGGAGTGATAATATATTTTAAATTAGTTTTAACTCCAATTAGTTATCAAAAATAATTTAACAATCAAATCAATTAAATTTAAACTGAATAATCATATGAAGGCTTAAGTTAAAAAAATTATAAAATAATCAAAGTTTATTATCCTTAACTCAAATTAATTAGAATGTTCAGTCAAGACTAACTAGATAATATTTAACAAACAAACATCTTTCTCTTATTTTTTAAGAGTAAATACCAAAACATTTATGACATAATATTTTCTCTCCCTTTTTTTCATAATTATTATTCGATAAATTCATCTTTTAGCTTTTCTTTCCCATTTTGAAAGAATATAACAAATTTAGAATGAATATCTTTTTTTTTAATTCTATTTATGAACAATATGGATTAAAAACACATCTCTCTTATTTTAAATAAAATAAATACATTAAATAAAATTATTTTAAACTTCAAAAATTCAAGAGAGATGGAACATTTCAAAGATTAAAAATTTTAAATAGATCATTCAAAGCAAATTATAAGATATATTTAATTTTTCAAAAATCATCTCTTCTTTTTTTTATTATTATATATATTTTAAGATCAATAAAATATAAGATAAATATTAAGTTGTCTGATATCAATTGATTAAAAACTAAAGTTCTCTTTGAATATTTGATTTTAATAGCTTTTTTAAAATATTTTGCTTGACATCAATATTAAAAGACTTAAAAAGAGTATTTTTCTTAAATTTATTTTTTAAAATTAAACAATCTGAACAAGAAATAAATATTCATCAATAATCTTCTTTTAAGATCAAAAATGATTTCTTGATACTAATTAATTTTTAAAAGAAATAATAATATGATCAAAATATATAAAATATAAATAGTTGCTTAAAATGAATCAAATAATTAAAATCATTAGAATGCTCAAATAAATCCATGAGATAAGTAAAGTATAATTATTTATCCATGATTTTTCTTATTAAGTTCAAAAATAATTTTTCTTCTTATAGTTAGAAAAAAGATAAGAAGGATGAATAATTTTTAACTTAAAGTAATAAAATTAAGTCTCAAGGATTGATCCAAAAATATTAGTAGACGATAAGTTGGGATCAAAAGAAGGATATTTAAGTAAAAAGATTTAGAATTCTTAATTCTCTCCTAATTTCAAAAAGTTTATCTTTACTCAAAGCCTTAGTAAAAATATCAGGCAATTATTTTTCAGTACAAATATAATAAAAAATTATATCATTATTTTGAACATACTTTCTTATGAAATGACGTCTTATTTCAATGTATTTTGACCTAGAGTGTTGGATTGGATTCTTAGTTAGATTTATGGCACTAGTATTATCACATCTTATGAAAGTTTTGTTTAGTTTAATGCCAAAGTTCTTAAGTTATTACTTAATCCATAAGATTTGTGCACAGCAACTTTCAGCTGTAATGTATTCGACCTCGGGCGTAGACAATGCTACCGAATTTTGCTTCTTGCTAAATTAAGAGATTAAGTTAACTCCTAAAAATTAGCAAATTTTACTAGTACTTTTTTTGTCTAATCTACATCCAGCAAAGTTTGCATCTGAATATCCAATTAAATCAATTGATGAATTCTTAGAGTACCATGAACCTATGGTTTGAGTTTCTTTTAGGTATTTAAGTATTCTTTTTACAGCATTTAAATATGATTCTTTTGGATTAGATTGAAATCGTGCATATAAACAAACACTAAATATGATATCTAGTCTACTAGTAGTTAAATACAATAACAAACCTATCATGCCTCTATAAATCTTTGTATCAATACTTTTACCTCCTTTATCCTTATCAAGCTTCCATGATGGACTCATGAGGGTACTAATGGCTTTGAAGCTCTCCATCCCAAATTTTTTAAGTAGCTCTCTTGTGTACTTGCTTTGGGTAGTGAAGATTCCTTTATTTATTTGATTTAAAGTCCGAGAAAGAACATTAGTTCACCCATCATGCCCACCTCAAACTTTTCCTACATGAGCTTAGCAAAATCTTGACATAAATTTTCATTAGTAGATCCAAATATAATATCATCAACATATATTTGTATTACTAAGATGTCATCATGACTCTTTTAATAAAAAGAATTATATCTATATTTTTTCTTAACAATCTATTATTAAGCAAGAATTTACTTAATCTTTCATACCAAGCCCTAGGTGCTTGTTTTAAACCATATAATGCTTTGTTTAATTTGAACACATGATTTAGAAAAGCATGATTTTCAAAATCGAAAAGTTATTCTACATAAACTTCTTCAGCAATATATCCATTTAGAAAAGTACTTTTAACATCCATTTAAAATAACTTGAAATTCATAAAGCATGCATAAGCGAGTAAAAGTCTAATTGCTTCTAGTCTAGCAATAGGTACAAAGGTCTCATCAAAATTAATTTTTTCTTCTTGATTATAATCCTTTGTAACAATCTTACTTTATTTCTAATTATATTTTCTTTTTCATCTAATTTATTTCTATATACCCATTTTGTGCTAATTATTGGATGATTTTTAGGTCTTGATACTAAGGTCCATACATTATTTCTTTCAAATTAATTAAGTTCCTCTTACATTGCATTTATCCAATTATAATCTTTTTCGGCTTCATCTATGGTTTTAGGTTCAAAATGAGAAATAAATACAAAATGATTGTATGCATCTCTAAGTGAAGAGCGAGTTTTTATCCCATGTGTAGGATCACCAATAATTAGTTCTTTGGAATAATTATAAATATATGTCCATTCTTTTGGAAGATCATTTATATCTTGAGATTGTTCTTATTGTCCTTCATCCTAATTTTCTTACTTGTCTTCATGATCCTTTTCATTTTGAATTATTGAATCCTTTAGGATGATCTCCTTCATCCCTTCTATAAGAGGATCTGCATCATCAATACTCTCACTTTTTCTTGATGGAAGATCATTAGTCTCATAAAAAATAACATGTATTGGCTCCTCTACTACTAAGGTTCTTTTATTAAATACTCTAAAAGCTTTACTAGAAGAGGAGTAACCAAGAAAAATAGCTTCATCGGATTTTGTATCAAATTTTTCTAATTTTTCTTTACCATTGTTCAAAACAAAATATTGACAATCAAAAATATGAAAAAATGCAATGTTAGGTTTTCTTCCTTTCTAAAGCCATAAGATGTTTTCTTTAAAATTGATCCTGATTAGGGCACAATTTAAGATGTAACATGTTGTGTTAATTGCTTTCACTCAAAAGTATCTTGGGAGGTTGCTTTCACATAGCATGGTACAGGTCAATTCTTCTAAAGTTCAATTTTTTTTTTCTACCATCCCATTTTGTTGGGATGTCCTAGGTGTTGAAAAATTATGGCTTATTTTTTTTTCATCACAAAATTTTTCAAAGTTTTGATTTTAAAATTCGGTTCTATGATCACTTCGAATGCTTTAAATTGAAAATCCTTTTTCATTTATAACTTTTTGATAAAACTTTGAGAAAATATGAAAAGTTTCATCTTTGTATGCCAAAAAGAAAATTAATGTAAAATATGAGTAGTCATCGATAATTACAAAATCATAACATTTTTCACCTAAGCTTGTTATTCTTGTAGGACCAAACAAATCTATGTGCAATAGTTCTAATGGCCTCGAAGTTGAAACAATATTCTTAAATTTGAATGAAACTCTAGTTTATTTATCTAGTTGGTATGCATCATAAATTTTATCTTTTTCAAAGTTCAATTTTGGTAAATCAATAACTAATTCTTTTTTGATAAGTTTTGAAAGTGAATACATACTAATATGTATAAGCCTATGATGCCAAAGTGAACTAGTCTCACTAATTTTGGCATTGATAGCTACTAGATATTATATGTTTATCATAAAAAGATCATTCAAATCTATCATATAAATATTACCATGTCTAAGTCCAACAAACTTAATGCCATCATCATTGGGACTAGTTACAATGCATAATGAAGATTCAAAAATAACTTTGTAACCCTTGTCACAAAGTTGACTAATGCTTAAGAGATTGTGTTTCAAACCATCTACTAATAAAATATTTTCAATATACTTGAAGGGAATGATACCAATGTTACCTATACCGATAATCTTTTCTTTGTCATTATCTCTAAAGATAACCATTCCTCCACTTTTAGCATCAAGCATGATGAATTGGGACTCATCACCGATCATGTATCTTGAGCATCCACTGTCAAGTTACCATCTTCGATTTTCTCCTTTGGATGCAAGATACACCTACATGCAAAATTAAGTCCTTACTCTAGGTACGGTCCTTTAAGATTAGTCACAATGGTTCCTTTTAGAATCCATATTTTCTTTACATTTAAATTATTAGAGAAACATGTATAAGATTTATGTCCTAGTTTACCATATTTAAAGTAAGTAATATTTAAAAATTTATTGCTTTATGAATCTACAAAAGTATTTTTTAGAAATTTTTATTTTCTTAGGAGGTTATAGCCAAGATCAGTCTTATCATAAATAGCCTTTTGATTTTTAACAATGATATGAAATTTATTTGAACTTAAAGTAAAATTTTCAACTATCAATTTTAGCTTATCAATTTTATTTTTTAAATTTAGATTCTCTTGAGTTAAGACTAATTTTTCAGTTAGGATAGTTTCATTTTCTTTTAGCAAGACTTGATTCTTAAATTTTAGATCTTTATTTTTAATTTCTAATTTTTTAAATAATCTACTAAATTATAAAAGACTTCTTGAAGTTCTTCAAATATAAAATTATTTGAGATTTCAGTACTTACCTCATTTTTATGTGCCATAAGGCATAGATTGGCTTGTTCATGAGCTTCTTCCTCTTCGAAGCTTGAGTCGTCACTGTCACTCCATGTTGCCACCATAATCTTTTTCTTGTATTTCTTGAAAATCTTTTTAAGTTAAAAACATTCAGACTTAAAGTGCCTCGACTTCTTATATTCATAACAAATAAGGGGCTGCTTCCTATCCTTTTCCTTATTGTGCTCCCCTTTGATAGGTGGCCTCTTCCTCATCTCTTATTTTCTTTTCAAAAATATCTTGAACTTCCTTGTAATGAGGGCTATTTCTTCATCTTTCATTTCATCAGATTTCTCATCTTGTTAACTGGTGGATTTAAGGGCTATTATCTTTTTTTCTTGACATCTTCTTCTTGATGTTGTTTCATGCTTAGCCTGTACGTCATTAGTGATCCTAGAAGCTCCTCCAAGGATAAAACATTCAGATCTTTGGCTTCTTAGATTGCAGTCACTTTAACCTTCCATGTCTTTGGCAAAGATCTAAGAATCTTCCTCACAAGATCACTGTTAGAATAAGACTTGTCAAGACTTTTAAGATTATTTATAATATCCATAAATCTAGTAAACATTTTGTTGACCCACCAACTAGCATCATCTCGCACTGATACCAATTATTGTTTCTACGGCTGCTTGGAGTCACAGTCGTAGATCCAATCTCTTGCATGAACCTGAGTGTTAATCCAAAAACTGAAAAAAATCTAAGAAAGATGAGAGAAGCTAGAGTTTTGGTGTTAGAACCAGAGAGAAGAGAGCTAGAGAGAAAAGCTCAATTGTATTTTCTTTTATTATAAAAGTTACAATATCCTGGTTTATATACCATAGAGTTTTCAGATGAATCCTAATAAACCATAGCTTAAAAACTTCCTTAGGCTAACCCAATATATGAAAGCACTCATCGAGCCCAAGTCTCACATGCTCTCATCCCTTGGATCTAATCCCAACCCATACATAAATTAGCCCCCTTAAGACCTCTCAAACCAGGTCTTAAGACCCTTAGGATCAATCCAGACCCTAGCCCAAAACACACCCTTGCGTAGCTCTACCCATGCACTGAGTCGGCTCAGTCTCAACATTGAGTCGGCTAAGTTCCACTAGGTCGGCTCAGTCTGAAACTAAGCCGACAGACTGAGCCAACCCAATTTTGTGCCATGCCTGCAGTCCCAAAATTCAACCTTTCTATTTTGCCTATGCTTTGAGACTTAGCCGATCCAATTTTGGACTGAGCCGGCTAACCTACAGAAAATGTCATTTCTACAGTCTTGATTCTCCAACTTTGGTTTCCTGCTGTACCTTGAATCTCAGGTCTTCGAAGCACCAACCAAGCTCCTTGAGGCCCTCAATATCTGAACCTCAAGCCCGTGGAGAGCTACATGCCGCCTCCACCTTAGGACAACTTTTGTCCTAGCCCTTGGACCACACATTTTCTAGCCTCCCTAGAGCCCTCACCTTGGCTCCATTCGTACCCTCCCAAGGCTTGGGAGCACCACACCAACTACAATCTCCACTTTGGTGTGCCCAAGCCTTGGCACACCTAAAAACATCTTCCTACATGATCCTGCTATCCTTGCATGTCCTGATAGCCCCTCGTACTCACCTTGCCACTGCCATTCTTCTTTAACTGCTGAGCTCCCTTTGAGGCCTTCGAGATGACCGCCTCCACCGCTGAAGTTCTTGGCTTATTTCTCTGCACCATCTTTGGAGTTATGGGTATCCTTCTGCTTGGCAGCTGCATCACTCGTCCTAGACTTCCCTAGAGATCATGCAACATTTCTTTACCGACACTCGCCGCATATCTTGATGCTCCACTTGACACTATCCCCTCAAAGCCACACCTATCTCCCTGCACAATCCTCTCCACCTGGATCTGTACAGCTCCGACACTGGTGCTGGAATACTGATCCTCCCTCTGCACCCCCTATTTTGAACTCATGTCACAGCTTTCTCCACCCATGAAGCCACCTCTACTTGGTGCTCCACCTGGAACTGAAGTCTCCTTGATGCCGCAAAAGTTGACTCTATCTCCGAGTCTCCCGAGGCCAACCACCCAATGCAGCACTGCTGGGCCAACTGCTGTACCTCGAACACCAATGCTGCCCCTTCAGATCATCTAGACTCCATAGACCTGTCCAAAACTATCTCAGATACACCACACCCTGCAGGCTCCTTCGAGACCATCAAGATTTTATTCAAATCTTCACTTTCAGCGATTGTACTAATGGAATCCAAGCTTTCTCCTTCCTTGCACTTCTTCCAAAGCGGACACTTTCGCTTAAAGTGCCCTGCTTCTCCATACTTGAAGCATTTCTTAGACCCCTTGCTACTCCTCTATTCGTCCTTCTTCTTTCCTTTTCTGTGCTTCTCTAAAACCACAAGACTCTCCTAGAAGACCTTCCTCTTCGTCATCAATTCCTACTGCTTGTTGGATCTGAGCACTGATACGATCTCCTCATACACCAATATCTCCTTACCATACAGTAAAGTTGTCACTAATGGATCGAAGCTCTCGAATAGCAAACACGGCAACAATAGACTCTTGTCCTCTTCTTCTAAATCCACCCCTATATTGAGCAAGTCCATGCTTATCCGGATCGAACCACTGAATATGCTCCGCAACATCCTCACCCTTGCTACATCCGAAGGCCATACAGTTGCTTCTTCAGCATCAACTTATTGCACATGTTCTTTTCCATGTACAACTGCTGCAATCTCGACCATGATCCCTTGGATGTTCTCTCCTCCAACACACCATATAAAACCTCATCTGCTAATCAAGTCCTAATCATGGAATATGCCCTTTTCTCCAAGGATACCCACTCCTTATCTGTGATCTCCTTTGGCCTATCTTCCAAGATCGAATCCAATCTCATATGAACCAGCAAATCCTCCACCCTTACCATCCACATCGTGAAACTTTTCTTTTCATCAAACTTCTCTAATTCTACCTTCAACCCACTATTTTTCATGATCAATCCGAATCAAATAACAGCAACCAGATAGATCTGAGAAATACCTTGACTAGGGATGGTGGACAGTAGCCCTGTGATCTCTTTCTTCCTCATGAAGTCTGAAGAAAGCCTTTAAATCTAAATCTCACTGCTGATCTCTGCTAAAAACTAATCTTCTTCCTCCTTCAAGCTCAACCGTGCTCTGATACCAATTGTTGACCCACCAACTGACATCACCTCACTCTGATATCAATTATTGTTCTTACGACTGCTCAGAGCGACAATTGTAGATCCGATCTTTTGCTTGAACCTGGATGTTAATATTGTCATCCATAATATTTCAGACATCACCTAGCTCTGATACCAAATTATAGATCCATGATATCGCTCGAACGCCAATCATCCTTGACATCACAAGCACCCCGATACCATGTTGTGAAAGCTCCTGATCTTTAGCACGGACCTGAAGAAACCTATGATGTTCTCTATGGGCAGCAAACCACCAATCCTCCATCTAGATCTATGATGGAGCGCCTCCCTTCTTAAGCTTGAGGAAGACACCCCCTTCTCTAGGGCTTCTTCAAGAATCCTAGGACGGCAACTCTAGAGAGAAGAGAAGAAGAGAGTTGAGGAAGAAAATGTCTGTATTGATTCTAATCTTAAAAATCCTAATACAACCTATGTATTTATACATAGCCATTAGGCCCGACCAAAAAACTCCCTGGCTAGATCAATACATAAAAGCACTCACCAAATCCATGTACACCCATATCTCCCATGCTCTCATCCTCTGGATCTAAACCCGATCCATACGTAAATTAACTCCCTTAAGACCTCTCAAATCAGGCCTTAAGACCCCTAAGATCATCCCAGACCCTAGAATAAAATAGATCCTCGAGTAACTCTGCCCGCGCACTAGAACAGCTCAGTCTCAACACTGACCTAGCTAAGTTCCATAGGGTTGGCTCAATCTGAAACTGAGCCGACCTAGTCCTATACCGTGCCAGTAGTCTCGAATGTGCAGCTCTCTGTTTTGCCTATGCATTGAGACTTAGCCAATTTAGTTTTAGATTGAGCCAGCTAACCTATAGAAAATTTTTTTTCTATAGTCTTGATTCTCCAGCTTTAGTTTTCTTGCTTCACCTTGTGTCCCAGATCTTCGAAGCACCAACCAAGCCCTTAGAATCCCTGGAGCCATCATCGTGACTCCTTCCATGGCCTTTCAAGGCTTAAAAGCACCATAAATCCTCACAATCTCCACCTTAGTGCCCCAAGCTTTGGCAAACCCCTCGACAATGACCTCCTGCACGATTTTATTATCCCTACGCACTCGACTGCCCCTTATGCAATCATCGCCTCCGTCAATCCTCTTCAGCTGTTGTGTATCCTTGAGGCCTTTGGGATTACTGCCTCTACTATTGAAGACCTATGCTTGCTTCTTGGCACCATCCTGAAATTGTAAGATCCCTTCTGCTTAGCAGCTGCATCACTTTTTCTAGACTTTCTTGGAGAACCTACAGCATTTCTGCACCAGCACATGCTGTATCACCTGACATGATATCCTCAGAGCTATGCCTGTCCACCTGCACACGCCGCTCCACCTGGAACTATGCATCCAAATTTATTTGTATTTTGATGATTACAAAGGCATTAGTCCCATATTGCCTTTAGAAAAAATATCCAGCCCTCCTAGCTCTATAAAAAGGACCCCAGGCCATCAGAAATCTCCATCTCCGATCAAGGTGAAGCTTTGGTATAGGACGAAGCCAGGCTATGGGTTAAAGGCTGCTTCGAAGCAACTGGTGCCGAGAAGAAGAGCCGAGCTTCTACACCATCTTTCTGCCAATGCCGATCCAAGATCAGAGATCAGGCTATTTTATTTTATTTCTTTTTAAATTTTATGTATTTAAATTTTAAAATTTTAATTAATAAAAATTTTATTTTTACATTTTAATTTCTTGCTTTTTATTTTTATTGTAATTTAATTTCTGCACTTTAAATTATTGCTTTGCAAGTAGATGCTAAGATCTAACTAGTAGATCTTAGTACCAAATTTAAATTCCTGCATCTTTTAATTTTTACTTTTTATTTTTCCGACTTCACTTTTGATCTCGAAACTCTTCTTTTTTTATCTTTTTCTTTTATAAAATCAAAGATTTCAAATCTAAAAACACTACCTTCTCTGTGGATTCGACCCGACTCACTGCTATCTACGCATTTTCAATGATTTTAAGAAGTCGGATTAAACTGATAAACACGGTGTCTTAACGACAACATCGCGTTCCTATCAAGTTTTTGGCGCCGTTGCCGGGGAAGGTTTTTGATTTTTGATTTTGATTTCTTTGATTTATTAAAAATAATTTCGGCAAACGCACCAAGTTTTTGGCGCCGTTGTCGGGGAAGGTTTTTGATTTTTGATTTTGATTTCTTTGATTTATTAAAAATAATTTCGGCAAACGCACCAAGTTTTTGGCGCCGTTGCCGGGGAAGGCATAGATGCTATTAAATTTTTGATCTCTTTGATTTTTCTATAAATAAATTATAAATAAAATTTTTATTTTCTTACTAATTTTTTTTATTTATTTTGCAGAAAAGAAAAAAAAAAGAAAAGAAAAGAATCAGAAGTTAATGCCTTTGGTGAGATCAATCCTAACCCTAGTTCCTCTTTTCTTATTTATTTATTTATTTATTATTTTATTTTTAAATTAATTTAAAAAATATTCCATTTAAACCTAATTAAAAGCCTCATGATAAGATTAGAAACCCTAACTGTTTAGAGCATGCATCATATTAGTTTTATTTTTATTTTTATTTTTTTTTTTGGTGATTGCTGGAGGCAAGGTAAGCCTTTCAGAATTCAATTAGTTGCATGCATCTAGTTTAAATTGCATAAGAACCCTTTGATTGAAATTTTTTTTTTTTGCATATTCATATTAAATCAAATTAAGGGCACAACCCAATTAAACAAGATAAGGTGGGGATTTGATCACCCTTCCTTAGCCCACAAACAACCAACCAGCATCCTGCATTGACCTAAGCCTTTAAATTTTAAAATCAATTAGACATCAACCCTAGGAACTCGAGCTCAATAGGACAAGGAAATCCTAAGAGTTGAACCGGGTTAGGATAAGTCAATTTGACTGGTGTCTAGGAAAGTGGTTCAGGGACGATTGGGCCCGAAGGAAGGTGGTTTCTAATTGGTTCCGTTCGCTTACCTGGCCAAGCACAATTGGTGTCTAAGGCAAGCAACGGGGGGACTCCCACCGACCTTACACTTACCTGGCCTAGTTGATTGGCTAATCCTACACTTGGAGGGCTTGAAGGTGACCTTGGCAGTTAGGAGCTGTCTAGATCTAGGATAAACCCTTAGTCAGGATTGATTGACCAACTTGATTGCCAAATAAATCTAATTAAAAATTCTCCTCTCTTCTTCTCCAGATTTAGGATTCTTTAGGATTTTTCCTCTTCTTTCTTTCTCTCTTCTTTTCTTAAAAAAAATAAATAAATTAAAAAAAAATAATAATAATAATTTAAAAAAAAAAAAAATTGAAATATATCAAATTGCACTAGTACATGCACGGTAGAAATCACTTTTACCTGACCTAGTTAAACCAGATCCTGAAATTGAAAGACTAATTCATTTAAGACCAGGTAATCAAATGGCTGAAAATCGTGAAGAACCACCTAGGCAGATGAAGGAATACTTTATTCCTTCCACCTACAACCCATCGACTTGCATCCACATACCTGATATCCCTGCTAGTCACTATGAGATTAAGTCAACCACAATCCAGATGCTCCCATCTTTTTATGGGAATGCCAATGAAGACCCTTACAAACATCTGGATGAGTTCTTAGAAATCTGCTCTACGGTAAAAATTCAGAATTTTTCTGATGATGCCCTTAGACTGACCTTGTTCCCTTTCTCATTAAAAGATAAAGCCAAGTACTGGCTTGGCACATTAGGAAGAATAATTCAAACATGGGCAGAGATGCAACATGAATTTCTTAAGAAATTTTATCCCATAGGACGAACCAATACCATGAGACGAGCCATCACGGGATTTGCTCAGCTTCCAGGGGAACAAATTCATGAATCATGGGAAAGACTTAAGGAACTCCTTAGAAAATGCCCACACCATGGTCTATCTAAGTGGCAAATTGTACAAGCTTTCTATGAAGGTTTAGGAGATCAATATAAGCAGATGGTTGATGCATCCTGTGGAGGTGCATTCATGAGCAAAAGTGAGGATGAAGCTTATACCTTGTTTGAAACTTTAAGTGAAAATTCTATTAACCATGCTTCATTATCTTCTTATGAAAGATCAATTTCTCAACAAAAATGGGCAGGAATTTATGAGATCAAAACTTCGGAACTCAATTCTAAGGCAATTTGAACATAATAGCACAAAAATTAGATAAAGTTCGACCTTCTTGCATCAGAAAATTAGATCAATTCCTAAACTTAGGTCAACAATCCCCTGCACAATACACACCAGCTTCTAATTATCAAGAGATTATGCTCAATCTGTGCTAGTCCAACCCATCATGTAAGTGAATGTCCTATGACTGCACAGTTTCCATATTTTATCCAAGAACAAGTTCAAGCTACTCAAGGATACTCCAAATTGATTAATGACCCATTTTCAAATTCATATAATTCCAGATTGGAGTAACCATCCTAATTTTTCTTGGACAACCCAACAGACTCAGGCTCAGACCCAAATTTCACTTGAGTTCAAAATTATCAAAATAGGCCCCAATACCAGAACTATGCCTATAATAATGGTCAGCCTAGTCAGTTTAACTCAGCCATCTCATATTATAATCAGCCTTCATACCCACCTCCTCAACAGACCAATCTAGCCTGATGATAGATTTCAACCAACTTCAACAATTAATTCTAACTCAACAGCAATCTATCGCCAGACTAGAAGCTCAAATAGGATAATTAGTTGAGTCTAACATGAGGAGAGAACTAGATCAACTACCGAACCTACCAATTGCAAATCTTAAAAATAACCCATCCTAATGTCTACCAACCACCTGGATTAAATTATCAATCTAATGTTTCATCTAAGAATCCCCAATTTGAGAATACCAAAGTAATTCCTGAACTTAAAAGCTATAGGATTCTTATGGACCCATATCAAGACCAGGTGAGAGAGGCTAGTACTGATGCTAGCCAAAATGAAAATTTAGAGGAACTGGTTAGTACTGAGACTAACCACATAGAAGAACCCAAGCCAGGAATTAGTACTGATGCTAGTTCCAGTTTAAATGAGATAGAAATAAGGGAAAAGAGAATAGATGATTTACCCGAGACTTATAAACCTAATGTCCTATTCCCTTCAACCCTAGAAGCTGGTTCTTCTTATAAAAATCAAAAGGCATGTAATGAAATATCAATGGAGTTGTTTAAGCAGGATCACATTAATTTACCTCCAGAATTAAAACCGCCTTTAGTCACCATTCCAGCACCCATTGAATCAAACTTAACTCCTAAAACTCCATTCATGAGCATTTTAGAAGAACAAATAGGAGTAATTCTTAATAAATATGGGTCTGAGAATGGAATCATAAAATATATCCCAAAAATTAACAGTGAATATATCAATAATGGGATTAAAAATCAACATCAACTTTCTGAGATTGGCAATCCAAAACCATTGGAATTTGTCAATCCAATATTCGACACAGGATAGTGAGCTACATTGTGTCTGGCTGAAGACGGTAAACTTAGCGCTTGTTGGGAGGCAACCCAATATTTAGTTTTTATCTAATTTATCTTATTTTCTTTTTAGGATAATTTGAATAAGTTGGAGGGAGAGCTCAAATTTGTAAAGGCATGTGCTGGACCAAAAAAATAAAATAAAATAAATAAATAAATAAATAAATAAAATATAGGTGTATTCTTTCATTTTTTTACATCCTTTATTTTTTTTCTTCTTCTCCATTGAGGACAATGTCGATTAAGTTGGGGGGAGAGAAAAATAAAAAATTTTAAAATTTTAAGTCCTCGAAAAAGTTAGTATTTAGTATTTAGATACTTGATTATGCTTAAGAATCGAATTAAACTAAGCATTTTTAAAAAGAAAATTGATGCACAGATTAGAGAATCTATGAGATATTGAGGAATCAAGTATTAAGAAAATTCAATAAAGAGTTAAGTCTAGAACATAAAAAAAAATTTCTTGGAGCATTTCTAATTATTTTTACTAGCATCAAAGAAAAGTCTACTTTTTATAGGCTTGTGTAGGGTAACTATACATTTCTTCATATAAAAATTTATTTTAATAAAATAGTTTCCAAGTACTTCTCACTGAGTAACCGGGCCTCTTTGCCTAAGCAAGCATTGAGTTTCGCATCAAAAGGTGGGAAGGGCAAAGAAGCTCGTTGTAAAGCTAGTCTTAACTCGTAGCCTATTTGATTCGAGCTAGTAAGCCCGAGGGGTATTCTATACCTAGTGCCCTAAAGCCAACTGGTTTGGGAGTCATTGGCCCAAGACTCGCTACATGGATCAAATAGAAAGCTTAAGGAGTTAAGACACTCAATAGTGGTACAACGTTAAAAAAAAAAAAAAAAAAAAAAAAAAAAAAAAGAAACATTGGTTTCCCACCGAGTAACCGGGTCCCGTTGCCTAAGTAAGCAATGATATTCGCGTCAAAAAGTGGGCAATGTGAAAATAAAAATTAATAAATGAAGGATGGAAGTAGCAATACACCTGCCTATATGAAAGTTTAGACAAATCAGAGATAAAAATGGAATAATTTAGAAAAAGTTCTGAAAAATTTAATGTTCTTTACTTAATTTTTCTATTGATAAGTATTAATACCCCAATGATATATCTCATTTAAGCTCTACTGAATATCAATGGTCATTTTGAAAATTGCTTAAGTAAAATTCGAAACTCTAAAGTTAAAAGGTATTTAAAACTAAATTCTTTCTTTACTCGAGGACGAGCAAAGCTTAAGTTGGGGGGTGTGATAAATATCATAAATTCACCAATAGAAGTATTAATTTATCAATTAATTGATATTAATTTTTAAGAATTAATAATCAATTTATATATAATTTTTAAAAAATTCATATTTTTATTAATTAAAAAATTAATTAAAAAATAATAAAAAATAATAAAAATTAAAAAATAAAATTTTATCATCAATAGAAAGAGTTCATTTTTCTGATCACAACGAAGTAAATTTTAAGTAAAACGGAGCTAAAATGAAAAAGATATGAATTTTTAAAAAATATAAAATTAAATAAAAATTAAATAAAAAAGAAAACGGCTCAGCCGGCTCCGCAAGCCGAGCCACCAAGCCAAGCCGAGCCATCAAAGCCGACTCAGCCGTTGAAGCCATCAGCCGGTCCACGATCCAGGCGTGGACCGCCAGCTCAGCAAATTCCGGCGAATCAGAGATTGCCACGTGGTGGACCTAGACCCCTTAAGGGTCTACAGAAATTTATCGCGGCTCACAAGGGTAATTCAGTCTTTTCGTCCGACAACAGCGGCGCTGATTGGTTGCGGTGTGCGGTGCGGCCGGTCCACGCGGTCCATGGGAACAGTTATTGCGCGATCGGACGGATGTGGTTGTTTGCGGTCAGGATCGGACGGCTGTGGTTGCTTCCGAATTTTATTCAGATACAAACATCACGCGGATCACCATCAGACGGCAGCGCTCGATCCAGGCGATGATCCGACGGTCCAGAATGCTGCCGGCGGTGATCAAGACTCCCGAAGCGCGATTTGCGGCCAGATTTCCTCGATCAAGCGCGATCCAACGGCCAGAATTTAATCCTGACCCGATCTGAGCTTATCTGCATCCGATTTTGATGATTTTTGGACCGTTGGATTCCTATTGAACGGCTGGATTTTATCAGATTTATCAGAGTCATATCTGAGCTATTTTGATTCAAATTTTATCCAAATTTGTTTGTATTTTGATGATTACAAAGGCATTAGTCCCATATTGCCTTTAGAAAAAATATCCAGCCCTCCTAGCTCTATAAAAAGGACCCCAGGCCATCAGAAATCTCCATCTCCGATCAAGGTGAAGCTTTGGTACAGGGCGAAGCCAGGCTATGGGTTAAAGGCTGCTTCGAAGCAACGGGTGCCGAGAAGAAGAGCCGAGCTTCTACACCATCTTTCTGCCAATGCCGATCCAAGATCAGAGATCAGGCTATTTTATTTTATTTCTTTTTAAATTTTATGTATTTAAATTTTGGAAATTTTAATTAATAAAATTTTATTTTTACATTTTAATTTCTTGCTTTTTATTTTTATTGTAATTTAATTTCTGCACTTTAAATTATTGCTTTGCAAGTAGATGCTAAGATAGATCTTAGTACTAAATTTAAATTCCTGCATTTTTTAATTTTCACTTTTTATTTTTCGACTTCACTTTTGATCTTGAAATTCTTCTTTTTTATCTTTTTCTTTTATAAAATCAAAGATTTCAAATCTAAAAATACTACCTTCCCTGTGGATTCGACCCGACTCACTACTATCTACGCATTTTCAATGATTTTAAGAAGTCGGATTAAACTAATAAACACGGTGTCTTAACGACAGCATCGTGCCCCTATCAGAAGTACTACAAATCCTCATAGTTAATCCAGCAAACCGAAGAAGATCTAAGAAACATGAGAGAAGCTAGGATTTTGGTGTTAGAACCAGAGACAAGAGAGTTAGAAAGAAAAGCTCAATTGTATTTTCTTTTATTGTAAAAGTTACAATATCCTATTTTATATATCCTAGAGTTTTTAGATGAATCCTAATAAACCATAGCTTAAAAACTCTCTTGGGCTAACCTAATACATGAAAGTACTTACCGAGCTCTAGTCTCACATGCTCTCATCTCTTGGATCTAATCCCAACCCATACATGAATTAGCCTACTTAAGATCTCTCAAATCAGGTCTTAAGACCCTTAGGATCAACTCAAACCCTAGCCCAAAATAGATCCTTGCGTAACTCTGTCCGTGCACTGAGTCGACTTAGTCTCAGCACTGAGCCAGCTAAGTTTCACTAAATTAGCTCAGTCTAAAACTGAGCCAGCCCAGTTCTGTGCCATGCCTGCAATCTTGAAACTTGATCTTTCTGTTTTGCCTGTGCTCTGAGACTTAGCCAACCTAGTTTTGGACTGAGCCAGCTAATCTGCAAAAAATGTTCTTTCTACAGTCTTGATTCTTTGACTTTGGTTCCTTGCTCCATCTTGAATTCTAGGTCTCTGAAGCACCAACCAAGCCCTTTGAGGCCCTCAATATCCAAACCTCAAGCCCGTGGAGAGCTACATATCATCTCCACCATAGGATAACTCCTGTCCTAGCCCTAGGATCACACCTATTCTAGCCTCCCTGGAGCCCTCACCCTGGCTCTGTCCATGGCCTCCCAAGGCTTGGGAGCACCACACTACCTACACATTTCAGTTATTGACTCACTATGCTCAAATTTGAAAAGTTCATATTTGTGCACAAGCATGTTAATTTTTGGCCCCTTAACTTGATTAGTGCCTTCATGAGTTACTTCTAACCTATCCCATATTTTCTTAGCCAATATGCATGTTGAAATACGATTAAATTCATTAGCATCTAAAACAAAATATAAAACGTTCATAACCCTTGCATTGAGTTGAGCCATTTTCTTATCAACCTCATCCCATTTCTTTTCAAATTTGGTTGATTCCACACCATCAATTATCTTAGTGGGTGTGTGTGGTCCATTAACTATGATACCCCATATATCATAGTCAAATGTTTGTATGAATATTCTCATCTGAGCTTTTCAATAGGTATAGTCTAATCCATTGAAAAATGAAGATTGGTTTGTGGATTGCCCCTTGGCTAGAGAAATACTAACTTGAGTTATCATAGATCTTTGGCTCTTTGATGGTTAAATCAAAGTAGGGCTAAAGAATCTGGCTTTGATACCACTTGTTGTCCAGCTATGCAACCCAAAGGGGGTGAATTGGGATTTTAAAATTTTAATGCTAATTTAAAGTTGTCAAGATTGAATGATGATATGCAAGTAGTATGTGTGAAGCAATTTAAGTTAGATAAATAATTTAATAAACTAAGAAAAAAAAGATAGCAAGCACATCATAAATAATAAAGATTTATAGTGGTTCGATGCTTTTCTTACACCTATATCCACTCTCCAAGCTCCTACTTTGGAATACAAATTCTCTAAATGTATTCAACTAGAATACAACGTCGGTACCTCCGACTCTAGCTATCCCAAGCTAGCACACTTATTTTTTGAATACAAGCCAATCCAATACACTCCAATTTAAGGCTCGGATCAATCCTTCCAAGTTTTAGAACCCTACCAAAACTTGAATCAAAATAATAAAGCAGAGTATAAGAGTTAATGACAATCAAATACGAGTTTAGCTCCCTTAGTGAGTAAATAAAACCTTAAGAATGCTTTTCACAATAATGGAGAAAGCTTTTCTGATTTTTCTCAAGATTGTTGGAGACTTGAATGAGCTCTTGAGAGGTTGATGAATATGAAACAAAAGTTTCTTTGCTTGAAGATGACTTTTGCTTAAGGCTGAATTGAATGGATCAATCTTTTATATTTTTTTCTTTTTAAAGCCTTTTAAATCTTCAAAAAATAGAGGAGAGAATTCTAGACAAGATTTGTAGCCATTGGAGATCTTAAAGAAAGTATTAAAAGCTGCCAAAATGGGATAAAACTAGCCATCGCAGAAGATTTTCGTCATAGGGGTCGACTCATGGGTCGACCTCTGAGATAGACCTCGAGATCGATCTCTAAGTTAGAATCTAGAAAATTAACTATTCTATATTTTTGACCTTCAAAACAGTAGAGATCAACCCTGGGGTCGACCCTTGGCACAGAGATAACATGCTAAATAGCCTATTTCAGCAAGGGTAGACCTAGGGGTCAATCCTTTTGTTTTAAACTTGATTTTCTCCCAAAATATGTATTCAAAAATTATGAGACTGCCTTCAAAGGATCAGAAATCTTCTATACTTGCTCTTGAAGCTCTTAGATCAAAATTTAATAAAATTATGATTTTGCCCCTGAAATACAAAAATTCTTTTTTCAAGCCAAATTCATTAGTAATCTTCTCAAATACTTTATAATCATTAAAATCAATTCTTGGAGCAACACAAATAGTGAATTTCATTAGGTCTAAGAGATCCAGAGATTAGTTAAACCTGAAGTATATATATATATATATATATATATATATATATATATATATATATATATATATATATATATATATATATATGGTACATAAAGCTAGGTCATATAGGAGAAGAAATGATTTACTGACTAGAGAAACATGGCCATTTGGGCTCATAGACTATTAAGTTGTATATAGTCAGTGAATCATCTCTTTGAGAATAAATGACCAAACTACCCTTTATCGGACTAGGAGATAGGACCGCTAATATACTTATCCTAGCACATATTTGATGTGTGTAGACCATTTGATGAGCCAAACAAGGAAGGTTATCTCCATTTTATCACCTTTACGCATGATTAGTCATGATATGGGTATGTGTACAAGATACAAATTTGAAATCTTTGAAAGGTTCAAAGAATTCAGATGTAAAGTAGAGAAATAAACCAAAAAATTCTAAAGGTACTTTAATCAGATCAAGGAGGCAATACCAAATAGGAAATTTCTCAGTTTTCTTAAAAAAATGGCATTATTTTATAATGACACCCTTCTTGTAGCTCAATGGAGTATCTGAAAGGAGGAATGGCACTGTATGAGATATAGTCTGGTCCATTATGAACTTCATTGATTTAACCTTTATTTCTTTAGGGATATACTTTATTTTCTAAAATTTACTTATTGAATAAGATTTTCTCTAAATCTGTTTCTACCACACCGTATGAGATATAGCATAGCAGACAAGTTGAAGGCTAGGTCTGTGAGAGCTCATTTCATATGATATCCTAAAGACTTAGAGATACTGCTTTCTCTTTCCAATATATCATAATCTGATTGTGAACTATAATGCTATCTTCTTGGCAAGTAGTTTATCCAGAATAGAGATAATGGAAGGATAAGCTCGAAGGGATGGTTTTTGAAGAGCAACGAGTCATAGGACCTACAAAAACTATTCATGATAAGCTAGTAAATGTAGTACCTCCTCAACCTCATACATTTCATCATATTTGTGCATATTCTTGTAATGAACTCTTCTGTGATAAAGTTCTTAGGACTATTTAGATTCGACAAAAAAGAATTTATCATTTAGTCCTTAAATCTGATTGTGATCAAATGATACATTATTATCTAAGATGACAATATTTATCGAGTGTAGGTCATTGCGTGCCATATGGATTGGTTATTCTCTTAACTAAGGAGTATGAAAATACTGGTATGGCATGCAAGTAAAATATAGGAATACATTTCACTGAATGAGATCCAACTATGGAGCTCTCTACTATCAAGAGTTGCTCGTGAAGGATATAGGTATAAGTGTTCCTTAGACCTGAGATTACCATGGTGACTCGTAAGCAACTCACTATACTTTGGTACCAGACTATCTGAATTTTTAAATCAATGATGGAAAGCTTCTGGGTGTAATCAAGTACTTGTTAAATCGATGTGTGAGTCAAGATGGGATTGATCCTTTCAAGTGTTGGAGCAAATGCATCACTATATTTCAATTTAGCAAAACCTCGACTGGGGTGGTCCATTCGATGGATACTGAATTTTGAAATACAATGTAGATGATTTTTAGGATTAATAGTTAAACACTAGATCATCCTTTGATCGTTAAGGTCAAAGGAATGAATTATATAGTAACCATATGCCACAGGTTCATCGATGTTGCATTGCAATTATTCAGCCTATCTGAATATTGGGTACCATTGCTAGATGGTCACATCGATTGGTATAGATTATTGATTTCTATACTACCGACTTAGGATTCAAATCTATGAGATCACACACAATAAAAATTTCTATCTGATCTGATGGTTGATCAAGAGTTTTAATAGTCTGAGACTCTATGGTCAAGAGTCCCACTAGACTGGAACTCTATGATCAGAAGTCCCACTGGTATGAGACTTTGTGATCAAGAGTTTCACTGGACTGAACTTCGAGTCCTACTTGTTTGAGACTCTATGATTAAGAATTCTACTGGTTTAAGACTCTATGATCATGAGTTTTATTTATTTGGAATATTTCGATCAAGAGTCCCACTAGTTTATGACTCTTTGATCAAGAGTTTCATATAGATGGGACTCTATTTTTCAAACACCCATCTAATTGGGATTCTATGTTTATTCAAGGATTAATTAGCAATTAGATTGCTGATTAGCTTAATTTGATAAAGCGATAAGAATTCGATCAAATCTGATTCGATTGGATTTGATCCGATCAGGTCATGAGATGATCTAATCGCTATGAAAGATTTAATCCTGATTTAATCAGAATCTAGATATAATTAATTTTTAATTTAATTAAAATTTTATTAAGTTGGGTTAAGTCTAATTTGATTAGGTTTATTTGAATCTATTTGGCTCCAGATAAATTAGTTTGGTTAAAGCCAATTTAGACTTATTTAAAGATAGTTTGAATTTCAAATTCCCTTGCACCTTTGACTTTTCCACGCCCTCTCTCACACACACTTTAGATTTTGTATGAGAGTTTCTCATGCCTAAAAGGTATCTGCGCTCCCCTCCCCCCCTTCTATCTGCCTTTGACCTGGTCCAAGGGTTGGACTGGTTCAAACTTAATTGAATTTTGAATTCAACTTAGAACGTTAGTGGTTGAAACTAATCCATCTCTTATCCATTCCCCATGCCTCCTTGGCTTTGTTGCATGAATTTTTGGAGAAAATTTTGCATGGGCACGTAGAAGGAGAGTCCTTCTGCATGTCAAACTCTTGGGGTTGGCATTGGAAGGGGATAAGCTTCCACTTGAATTTTGAATTCAAATAGGATTAGTTAAAACCTCCTAACCTCTCCCTTATCCTATCTCATGCACATTTCCCATTAAAATCACACCAATAAAATGTGAATTTTTTTTGTGTGCATGCGTGAGGGAGAGAAGGAATTTTTGGGGGAGAATACCTGGGTGGAGTGCTGCCTTTTGGCCAAGAGAAAGGTTTTCCTGCAGCAAAATTCCACACACGCCACTTCTTTTATTCTTATCTTTGGTCACCTGTTTGAAAGATATTTTGAGAGTGGGTGAACGGTAGAGGGAGAGTCCCTTGATTCATGAAAATTTGTTTCATGAAAAAATTCCAAAGAGAAAGGGCGTGAGGGTTTTTTCAGACGTCAGGGTCATTTGGGTGTGCAAAACCCTAGGGTTTGGACCCTAGGTTCGGGTGGAGAGATTGATCGCTATGAGTTTTTGATCACCACCAAACTTCACACACTACCTCGTCATCCTCCCTACTGCATCTTCTAATTTTCTAGAGCATTCAAGAGATCAGAAAGAAGATCATCGATCGAATCGATGAAGATCAAATGTCTAAGACTTTGGTGAGTAGCTAGCACTCTGGTAGAGTTGGTCAGAACCAACTGAAAAAAAATCCTATTTTCTAGCACATGATCGTTCAGATCTGATTAGATCGGAAGAAATATTTTTAAAAAAAAATTTAAGATCATAATTAGATCTAAGACATCTTGGATCTGATCCTTTAAGATCTGATATTAAGATTAAAATAAAATTTAATTTAATTTCATACCTTATTTTGGATAATCAGATTACCTTGCAATGATCCTGATCTATCATGAGATTCTGGAAGGAGCCAAGCACGCACCTGGCTGATGCGTAGTCGTTGATAGCACCAAAAATAACTTTACTCACTACATAGGATAGGGTGAGTCGAGATCGTATCCTCAGAAATCTTAGGCTAAGTTGAGATTGCAAAATAAAAGAAAGAAGATTTATTCTGATTTAGAAAATAAACTATCCTAAAATCGATATAATTATAAAATAAAGAGCTCGAGAGTTTTGAATTAATTTTTCACTAGCAGAGTTGTATTTTTTTAAATTAAATAAATATGATTAATTTTAGAAAAAGTATCAATCTTTCCTCGACATGCTCCATACCCATAGATCACGGTGCATCTCAAAAAAGTACTAAGTAAACAACTCTTCTTTTCTCAGTACGCCCCATACCCGTAGATCGCGGTGCATCTTCGAAAAGTAAAAGTTATTCCTAAACTTAATCTAACAAGAGAACATAAAAGAAATCATATAACAAAGTAAATAAAGAACTCATGATAATTCAATAAAAAGCATAATCTTTATTGCATATAAAAAAAATAAAAAGTTTAGAATAATAGAACTCGCTCTGTATCGTTATAAAATTTTTTCTTCCCTCCCGAGATTGCTAGCCTAGCTGCTCATGGAGTAGTCATTTCTTCTTCCTCTATGCAAGGCTTTAGAAGAATTTCTAAGATGATCCTCAAGTAGGAGTACAAGAGCCTTTTTATAGGTGATAAGAGAAAAGAGTTTGACATGACTTTCAAATGTGGGACTAAAAAAAATAATAAAGCCTAAAGAATGGATGGATGAGATTGCAGGATCAAAGCAGATAAAGAAAATATAAATTTTCCTCTTAGGATATTTCTAAATATTATTTTTTTCTTTAAAATTTTTAATCCATCTGCCATTCACTGTGTTGCTGCAGCCGTCTGCTCACCATCACATCTGCTTTTTTTCTTATTTTATTTTTTCATGAGTGCCTGATCCAATCCGCAAGCTATTTTCATAGCATCAAGATTTCAAGCTCCCTACCTCCGCATGCATGCTAGAACCAAAAGCTTCATGCCAACTTCCATTCTCCAGCCAACGCCCATAATCTTTGGAGCATTTAATGCTCCCATTAATTGCTAAACCTAAGGAAAATTCTAAAATAAATATCTCTTTTGTATTTATACCACTCATATCCTTTACTTTCTTTTTAAATTGGACTTTGTATTAAGTTTGGACTTGATGTAGGATTACATCTTGATAATCAATTATTCTCATATCCAGCTAGTGCTTTAACATTCATGCAAGCTTCTTTCCATATGAAGATCCAACCGCTTGAATATGCATGTGTCATGCTTGTTAACTACAATTACTGGGGCCTTTGACAATTTCCTGAAAACGAACATAAGAAGTATCAAATAATAAATAATAGAGATTAAATAGCACACATCTTAATATTTCTTATGTCATAATTAATGCATGGATCACACCCCCCGACTTGAATTTTGCTCGTCCTCGAGTAAAATAAATCAGCAATGTATCTTGAATTAACTTTGAATTGAAAGTTATCCTAGGCATTCCTAAAGGCAGATGATACCTGATCAGACCATTAAAAAGATGCTTCGTTGAATTATCAATTCGATCCTGTTAGTGGTTGAGTGTTAGCCATACAAATTTTAAAGAGCTCTTCTTTCACCAACTTCTCACTTTACTATTTAAATCCTCTAACTAAATGTGAGCCAGATTTACTGTCTTCTTATAATTTAGTCCTTATTATTATTATTATTATTATTATTATTATTATTATTATTATTATTATTATTTAAACTTTTTTGCTGACTCTTATAGTGAGCTTTCAGCCAATGACTTTCAAACCAATTGGCTTTAGGGCATTAGGTGAAAAATACCCCTCGAGCTTACTGACTTGAGTCCAAGAAAATATAATTCTTATAATTGGTTTCTTACATTCCCACCTTTTAATGCGAACTACAATGCTTACTTAGGCAAAGGGGCCCAATTACTCAGTGAGACAATGCTGACCCCTTTTTTTTTAACATAATCTAAGGAGAACTTTTGCATACTTCGACCTTTCCACCCAATCTCCCATAAAGTTGATTCTTCATTGAGATCAGTAAAAAGAAGGCTCTGGAGTCTCTCTAAAATCTGGTCTAAACTCTATCATTCATTAAATTTTCTTAATAATTTATCCCTCAGCATCTCTAAAATTATCTAGACCGTTAATTACTTATTGATTAGGATGCCTGATCATCTTCAAATCAAAATAAATTTGGATATACAAACCTAATTATTTCTGACCATACTCAAGGACTTTATTAAATTAGTTTTCTTCCCCTCCAACTTAATCTACATTGTCCTCAATAGAGTAGAAAATAAAGGAGGGAGTGCACCTGGGTAATTTTGCTTCAGAAGTTGAAGATAGCTTCATTGATTAGCAAGCTCTTATTCTAAGTTCCTACAGCTGCAAAAAAAGGTAAAGTTATTAGGTTGCCTCCCAACAAGCGCTAAATTTTATGTCTTCAACTAGATGAACCAACTTTCTCACCTATCTAGGATCAAATACCGTATTGAAAAATTCTCGTAATCCTTCACCTCCAAATTTCAAAAAATAACTTGCAACCCCATTATTCATAAATTTTATTATTTTTTTATTATCTATTTCAGAAAGATGATTTGCAGTGCCTCTCACAATCCTTGGTTTATCAAGGATTTCTTCTATTTGTTCTTCTAACATGCTTCTAAATTGGATTTCCAAATTATGAGTAAGATCGATGTACTGATTACGAGAAGCATGTCATATGGTCCTATACATATGTACTCGGGTGTGATTGAGGGTAGTTTCAGTTCTAGGACCAATGGTGATTCTAAAGAGGAAGGTATTGTAGGTAAAGGCTCATATTTCTCAACCCATGGCGGAGTGGTGCTAAAATTGGCGGGCTCAAGTAATATGTTCATATCTTCAATATATCCATCTTGGTCAAAATCATCCACTCCAAAGGGATCCCAACATGTATGCACTAGATCCTGAGAAATACTTTTAGGGATAGTTTCCTCTATTGTCTCTTCTACCACATCTATTTCAAAATAAGTAGTGGCTTATGATCCGTAGGAAGCCTGAAATACTTTTAATCCCAACTTTCTATTCCCAAATAAGACATCCATGACTCCTGTCCTATAATTAATGCATGCATTGGTTGTAGCTAGGAAGGATCATCCTAAAATTATGAAAATCTGCCTTGGATCACCAGAATGCTCCATCTCTAAAATCAGAAAGTCAATTGAAAAGTAAAATTTCTCAACCTTAACTAAAACATCCTCGATTATCTCATATGGTGTCTTAATGGATCTATCGACTAACTGCAAAGTTATCGAAGTAGATTTTAAATCACTAAATCTAAAGAGATCAGATACTGAACTAGAAAGAATATTTACACTAGCCCCTAGATCTAATAAAGCTTTCTCAATGTGTAGGTTTTCTATGACACAAGAGATGATAGGGGCACCTGGATCCTTAAGTTTAGAAGGGGTAGCATGTTGGAAGACTGAACTGGCATGTTTAGTAAGATGAACTATTTTGGAATTTATGTTCTAGATTTTCGTTTTTGTGTGCACAAATCTTTCAAGAACTTAGCATTGGTCGGGACCTATTTTATTGCATCAAGAAGGAAAAGATTGATTTGAACTTATTTAAATAGTTCTAGCATTTCATCTAATTTATCCTTCTTGTTAAATAGCATAGGGGATTCTAATGCACTCGAAAATGGAGCTCTGGGAAATTGAGGTGATGCTAAAGATATTGGTTCATCTCTTGTCCTAAGGTCCTCATTATTTTTGGTTGGTTCAGACTCAGTCAACTTTTCATTGATTTTGGTCTTTTCAACTTTAGCAAGTTGTTCTATGACCTAGCCATTCCTGAGGATCATAATAGATTTGACTTATTCAGAAAAAATTTCATGTGTGTTAAAATTCTCAATCCTATGTTGACCTCTAGGATTAATCTCAGGTTGACTAGGCAGTTTTTCCTTCTCCCTCTTATTGAATGCAGTTGCTAGTTGACCTATTTGGGTCTCTAGCTTAGAATGGATTATGTGTGAGAATGAAGAGTCTGGGAGTGGGTTTCTATCCTTGCTAAAGCTTGTAGATCCTTCTCCTCAAAATTAGAACTATAGTTGCTAGGAGAAGATTGAGGGGCATCCTGATACTGAGGGTATGATGTATTCTTGAACTGCATCCCCTAATGATTAGGTCTGTGAAAAGTTGGGTTGACCATAGGTTGTGATTTCCAAGAGAAGTTTGGGTGATTCCTCCAGCCGGGATTATACGTGTTGGAATATGGATCATTTTCAGATCTAGGAATAGTATGAGTTTGGGCTAGGTGGGCTTGCTCCTGTACAAGCTTAGGAAACTAATGGACTATTGGGCAATCACCAATAGTGTGAGTAGGACTCGAACAGATTATACAAGCATCTTGTGACTGTGTAGATGGAAAAAAAGATTGACTGACTTGCAGTAATCGATCAAGCTTTTGGGATAGTGCATCCATGTTGTTGTGGATATCTACGGAGTGGCTTACCTCATACATTCCACCTCTTTTGGGTCCTAACCTGGGAGCTTCTCTAGACGTGGCAGACATGTAATGTAAAGAATTTTCGCTCAGGATCTCGAATAACTGCCAAGCTTCTTGCTCGCTTTTAAGCATGAATGTCCCACCACAGGTTTGGGTATGGCATGATGTGGACATTTGCGGATGAGGTCTTTAAGCCTTTCCCAAATTTCATGGAACATCTCTCCTTCTAATTGGGAAAAACTAGTTATGACTTTTTTAATTTGATTTGTTTTCCCAATTGAAAAATATTTTTTGAGAAATTCAATTTATAATTGGTCCCAGGTTGAAATATTGATGGAATCTAATGAATGTACCAGTATTTGGCCTTGTCTTTAAGCAAAAAGGGAAATAATTTCAACCTAAGAGCTTCATCAGAGAGATTTTGAATTTTGATGGTAGAACATATCTTAAGAAATTCGTCCAGATGTTTGTATGGGTCCTCATTACTAAGTTCATAGAAAGGTGGTAATATTTGAATGATGTTGGACTTAATCTCGTATTGAGTTGCTTCTATAGGAGGTACTTGGATACATGGATAGTAGGTATATGATGAATGAGTGAAGTACTCCCTCAAAGGGCATGGAGGGTTAGCCTCACCAGGGGAAGCCATGTTTCTAGCTCAGATAATCCTAAGGGTTTTTTCTAGTTCTTCGTCTAGTAATTGTAAGTTGGGTTTTAACGATCGTTGACCTAACATGCAACTAAAAGATCTATGCAAGACTATCCTAGTCTATTAAGGATTTTTTTTTTTTAAGAGAAGGAGAGAAGAGGAAAAGAAAGAAAGAAAAGAGTTCTAAAGAAGAAAACCTAAGGAGTCCTAAAACTAAGAGGAAAAAGAAGAATTAGTTGTAGTTAGATTTTAATTACAATCAAGTTAACACACAATGGACTCTCTATCCTAAGGTTATCCTAGTTCTAGATAGCTCCTAACTATTCCAAGTTAGCCTTTAAGCCCTCCAAGTTGGAGCTTGACCAACCTACTGGCCAGGTAAGTGTAAGGTCGGTGGGAGTTCTCCCGTTGCTTTTCTTAGACATCAATTAAATTGGCCAGATCAGCGAACGGAACCAATTATAAACCACCTTCCTTGGAGCCCAGTCGTCCCACAAACCATTTGCCTAAACATCAATTAGCTAACCAAGTCTAACCCAGTCCAACTCTCAGGGTCACTTGTCCTATTGAGCTCGAAATCCTTAGAGGTCAATGTCTAATTAATTTTAGATTAAGGTATAGGTTATGCAGATGCAAGAGAGTAATTTGTGGGCTAAGGAAGGATGATCAAATCCACACCTTATCTTAGTTAATGGGTTATGCCCTTAATGTATTTTATGGAAGATGCAATGCAATTGAAAAGATGTTCAATACAAGTAAAAATCTTTTAAGATTTAATTAGTTTTTCTATTTTAGTTAAGTGTTATGTGGTGTTTTATTTATTTTTATGTTATGTTATCCTTAAGCAAGAAGGAATAAAAGGTAGGTTTTAATTAAGTTAATTAGATTTGAGAAGATTTAGAGAATCTAACTAAATGAAAAATAAATTATCCTAAGATTAAAAGGCAACTAGATAATCTTCAAATAAAGCAAGAAATCAAATCTACTTTTAAAGTAATAAATTATTCTAAACTATGAAAAGTATAAAACTACTAATTATATAAAGTAGTAAATTATTCTATGGATTAGAAAGCAAAAAATTTTTCTATGTATGCAAATAAGGTAATCTAGCTAGAAAGCAGTAAATCTACTATATATGAAAATTAATATAAGAAAAAAATTTTAAAAAAAATAAATAAAAAGTAATTAAGCAATTAAAGTAAAGCAGTTAATTTTTTAAAATTTTTTAAATTTTTTTAAAATTTTTTTAGAGAATCTATTAAAAGAAAGTAAATTATTTTAGAAATAAAATATAAGTCTAAAATAGACAAAAAATCAAAGATAGAAAATTATTTTACTAGAAAGATAGTAAAACAATCTAAAGTAAGAAATAAAAAACTAGAAAGCAATATAGTAATTTTTTTAAATATATTTTATAATTTTTTTTAAAATAATCACACCAAGATTCTTGGTAATGATGCTAAAATTTGATGTGCAGTCGTTGATAGCACCAAAAATAACTCTACTCACTATGTAGGTCAGGTGAGTCGAGATCATATCCTCAAAGACCTTGGGCTAAGTTAAGATTACAAAATAAAAGAAAGAATATTTGTTTTGATTTAGAAAATAAATTATCCTAAAATTGATATAATTATAAAATAAAGAGCTCAGAAGTTTTGAGTTAATTTTGTACTGGCATAGTTGTATCTTTTTTTTTAATTAAATAAATATGATTAATTTTAGAAAAAGTACCTATCTTTCCTCGGTATGCCCTATATCCATAGATCATAGTGCGTCTCCAAAAAGTACTAAATAAATAACTCTTCTTTTCTCGGTACGCCCCATATCCATAGATCATGATGCATCTCCAGAAAGTAAAAGTTATTCCTAAACTTAATCTAACAAGAGAGCATAAAAGAAATTATATAAGAAAGCAAATAAAGAACTCATGATAATTCAATAAAAAGCATAATCTTTATTGCATATAAAAAAGATACAAAAAGTTTAGAACAATAGAACCCACTCTGTATCATTGCAAAATTTCTTCTCTCCTCTCGAGACTGCTAGCCTAGCTGCTCATGGAGTAGTCCTTTCTTCTTCCTCTATGCAAGGCTCTAGAAGAATTTCTGGAATGATCCTCAAGTAGGAGTACAAGAGCCTTTTTATAGGTGATAAGAGGAAAGAGTTTTATATGACTTTCAGATGTGGGACTAAAAAAAATAATAAGGCCTAAAGAATGGATGGATGAGATTGGAGGATCAAAGCAGATAAAAAAATATAAATTTCCTCTTTGAATATTTTCAAATATTATTTTCTTCTTCAAAATTTTTGATCCATCCTCCATTCGCTGTGTTGCTACGTCCGTCTACTTGCCATTGCATCTGCTTCTTTTCTTATTTTATTTTCCATGAGTGCCAGATCCAATCCGCAAGCTATTTTCAAAGTATCAAAAATCCAAGCTCCCTACCTCCGCGTGCATGCTAGAACCAAAAGCTTCATGCCAACTTCCATTCTCCAGCCAACGCCCATAATCTATGGAGCATTTAATGCTCCCATTAATTGCTAAAGCTAAGAAAAATTCTAAAATAAGTATCTCTTTTATATTTATACCACTCATATCCTTTACTTTCTTTTTAAATTGGACTTTGTATTAAGCTTGGACTGATGTAGGATTACATCTTGATAATCAATTATTCCCATATCCAATTGATGCTTTAACATTCGTGCAAGCTTCTTTCCATATGAAGATCCAACTGCTTGAATATGCATGTGTCATGCTTGTTAACTACAATTACTAGGGCCTTTGACAATTTCCTAAAAACGAACATAAGAAGCATCAAATAATAAATAATAGAGATTAAATAGCACAAATCTTAATATTTCTTATGTCATATTTAGTGCATTGATTACTAGTTTCTATCGGTATCCACATGGATAGGATCTGGATATCTTCTCCTCACGAATTTTTCCACCAAAGATCAGATTTGGATCTGATCTGAAGAACCTTCAAAATAATTTGAGAAGGCTACTTGTCCATCTCACGAACACCATCACGTAGATGTTGAACTCTTCACAATTTTGATTGGATCTTCCTCTCTGATTTGCATCCAACCTTTGGCATGTGAAAGAAGGGGAGAGAGAGGATCAAAGAGGGTGTGAAAGATGGAAGGGGCACCAGCCTTTTGGGTGAAAAATAAAACTTTCATTGAAGTGCCTTAGCGTGAGAAGGATTTTTATGATCAAGAAACTTGTTTGCTTGATTACTTAGGACTCCTACCTGATAGCCCACATCCCAAAACTAGTCTTCAACAAGTTAGGTCATCCAAAACACTTCCCAAAGTGGCATGAAGAAAGGATGAGGAGGAGTCCATGATGCATGGGATTCCTCCCTTCAAGAGTTTGATCCAAATCAAACTCTATTATAACTCAGTTAAACTTCAACATAAATCACAAAATTTGGTACATCCATAACATTTCTCGAGCCCTACCACATATCCAAAAATTAGAGCAAACCAATTTTTGGAGAATTTTCTAGAAGTCTCTGATCAGGTGACCCTCAACTCTCTCAATTTGGTCAACTTTTGATCCTAGTCTAATTTAATGGATTTAGTTTCTACAATCAATCTAATCTAGACTTATTCCAATCAGATGAAAATAAATCTATTCAAAATATAAGAATGAGTCAAATAAAATTTGACTCGATTGCAACAAATCAGAAAGATTACGTAAGAAGAAAGTCAGGCTCAATCATATGCTAGCATGATTACCTTGAGCCTACGGTCGAGAGCAGTTTATGAGTTAATTATGAAAATTCATATCTTAAATTTTTAACTTCTTAAAAATATGAATTATCATTATCATTAACTCAAAGGATGTATCATAGATACTTTAAATACACACTATGATAGAAAATAACTTATTTATTAATTTATAGTCAAAATTATAAAATTGCCCTTAGAAGTGTATTACAAGTGTCAGCCAATCTGGCTTCTAGGGCACACATCTAACAAACTTTCACTTGACCTAAAACCAATTGGCTATAAATCTAAGTTCCATCTCTCAAGATGGGCTTTGATCTTCTGCTGGCTCAATGACTTTGTCAATGGATCAGCCGTATTATTAGCAGTATTGACTCTCTTGACCTCGACGTATCTCTTCTCGAGATAATTATGGATAAGGTGGTATCGCCGCTCAATGTGCTTGAATTCTTGGTGAGACTTTGGCTCCTTAACTAGGGTTATGGCACCATTGTTGTTGCAATACAGAGGGACGACATCTGATGGCATCACTCCAAGCTTTGCGACAAACTTCTTGTACCAGAATGCCTCCTTTGCAACCTCCAATGCAGCGATGTATTTTTCTTCCATGGTGGAGTCTACTATCACCATCTGCTTGAAACTCTTCCAACTGATAGCTCCATCCTTACAAATAAATAGACTTCCAGATGTCGAGTTTCGATCATCTATGTCAGACATAAAATTCAAATCTATATACCCCTGGACCTAGAGTTCTCCATTACCAAAAATTAGAAACATATGCTTAGTCCTTCTCAAGTACTTAAGGATACATTTATAGAAGTTCAGTGCTCTTCACTTGGATTCGACTGATACCTGCTCGTGACACTCACAGCATGGAAAATATCAGGTCGTGTACATAGCATGGCATACATGAGGCTTCCTATTGCTGAAGCATAAGGGATCTTGCTCATGCATTCAATCTCCTCAGGTGTGCTAGGGCACATCTTCTTGGAGAGATGAATGCCATGTCTAAAGAATACTAAACCCCTCTTGGAGTTTTCTATGCTAAACCTCTTCAGCACCTCCTCTATTTATATTTTCTATGAGAGACCCAGCATCCTTTTTGGTCTGTCCCTATAGATCTTAATTTCTAGAATAAAGGATGCTTCTCTTAGATCTTTCATAGAGAACTTCTTAGACAACCACATTTTGACTGTAACCAATATGGAATATCATTCCCAATTAGGAGGATGTCATCCATGTACAGTATGAGGAAGACAACAACACTCCCACTGATCTTTTTAAAAACATAGGGCTCCTCGTTCTTGATGAATCTAAATGATTTGATTATATTATTGAAATGAGCATTCCAACTCCGAGATGCTTGCTTAAGTCCATATATGGATCTTTGCAGCTTGCATACTTTGTGATCATTATCACTGGATGTGAATCCTAGTGGCTGTTCCATATAGATATCTTTCTCAAGATATCTATTTAAGAATATCATTTTCATATCCCTCTACTATATTTTATAATCAAAATAAGCTGCAATAGCAAGATATGTATGGATGAATTTGAGCATGGCTACTGATGAAAAAGTATTCTGATAGTCAATGCCCTCACGTTGACAATACCCTTTCACTACGAGCCTTACTTTGAATGTCTCTACATTCTTATCAGCACCTATCTTTCTCTTGAAGATTTATTTACACCCAATAGGTACTATACCTTCAAATGGATCTACCAAGATCCAGATTTGGTTTGAACGCATTGAGTTAATCTCTAACCTTATTGCCTCTAACCATTTCTCGGAGTCGATATCTAATATCATCTCGTCATAAGTTTTGAGATCATCACCATGAATCCTATTTTCTATGAGGAATATTTTCTTTACATTTTTTGATATAGTCCCTAAGTACCATTCAGGAGGATGAAAAATTCTACTTGATCTATGAGGTGGAGGAGGTAGTGTTTGGGTTGGCTTAATCTGATTGGGTTTCATAGGTTCCTTAGCTCATTTCTCATCGGAGACTTTCTCTTTGAGTCTAATCTGTCTTCCAATGCCACCATCTTGAATAAACTATTTTTCAAGAAAGATGGCATGTCGACTCATAATCACATTATAATCTTCTGGGAGATAAAAATAGTATCCTAATGACTCTTTAAGATATCCAATAAATCAAGCTCTAAAGGATCTAGACTCTAATTTGTTCGCCTATTGTCTCTTGACATGGACCGGATAATCCCAAATTTTGAGATGACTCAGACTTAATTTCTTACCATGTCATATCTCATATGGTGTGGTAGGAATAATCTTAGAGGGAATCCTATTCAGTAAATATATAGCGATCATCAGACTATATCTCCAAAGAAACTCAGAAAGATCCGTGAAGCTCATCATGGATTGGACCATATCTAATAAGGTCTGATTTCTCTATTCTAAAATTTCGTTGAGTTGAGGAGTTTCATGTAGAGACCATTGAGAGACTATGCCATTATCCTTAAGATAGTCTAAAAATTTTTGACTAAGATATTCACCTTCTCGATCTGATCGAAGAATCTTAATGAATTTTTCTATTTATTTTTCTACTTCAAGTCTAAATTTCTTAAACTTTTCAAAAGTTTCAGACTTGTGTCGCATCAAATACACATACCCGTACCAAGATAAATCATCGATAAAGATGATAAAGTAATATAATTGCCCCTGGCTGGGACATCAAATGGGCCGCATACATCAGTATGTACTAGGACAAGCATGTTTGTGGCCCTTTCCCCATGTCCCACAAAAGGGTGCTTGGTCATTTTTCCATGAAGGCATGATTCATAAATTGGATATAACTTAAAAGTCAATGAACTCAATAGCTTAGATTTTTTTAATTTATTAATCCTGTCTTCAGCTATTTGACCTAGCCTAAGGTGCCAAAGATATCTGTCATTTAGACTATCCTTAGGTCTTTTTGATCCTATGGCATTCATATTTTGCTTGATATTGAAAATAAAAACATCAATATGTAACTGATAGAGACCATTTATAAGAAAACCACTTGTAATTTTATTTTTTTCATAAAGAATATTATAATGATTCTTAAGAAAATTAATTACATAGCCTTCCGGTGCTAAACATAAAACAAAAATTAAATTCCTGCTTGCTGTAGGCACATAAAAATAGTCCCTAAGAACTAAATCTAATCCTGATGGTAATTGCAGAAGATAGATTTTCATGGCTACAGCAGCAACTCTTACTCTATTTCTGATACGTAGGATCATCTCACCATCCCTCAGCCTTCTGCTATCCTCAAGACCCTGCATAGAAGTGCACAAGTGAGCACTAGAACCAGAGTCAAGCATCCAACTGGATGCAGAAGAAATCATAAGATTAGATTCTATAATGAGCATATCTTTAGAAGGACATGCCTCCTTGTTCTTCAGACTGGCTAGGTACAAAGGGCAGTTTCACTTCCAACGGCCGTCAGTGTTGCAATGGAAATATTTTTTCTTATCAGCCTTCTTCTTCAGCTCTGCCTTCTTCTTCTTCCCACCATCCATCTTCTATTTCTTTACGAACTTCTTCTTCTTTCTAAAAGACTTTCTCTTGAAAAAAGTCTACTCCACAGTAAGTACTGAGACTTTAAAACCTTTCATAGAAAGCTCAGCAATAACCAGCATATTCATAAGCTCAGCCAAGGTATTTTAAAGTTTATGCATATGGTAGTTCATGATGAACTATTCATATGCATCAGTCAAGGACTGCAAAATTATATCAATATGTAGATCCTGATCTAACTTCACACAAAGCTTCTCAAGCTCTTCTACATTTTTTATCATCATCAAACAATGATCTTGGACTGACTACCCATCATGCATCTGAGCCTTAAATAGTTTCTTAGTGACTTGATATTTGGCTGCGCGACTCTATTCACCAAACAACTCCGACAGGTGAGCCAACATTTGGCAGCTAGTCTTAATATCTTCATGTTGGTGCTGGAGCTCATCAGACATCAAGCCCAATATGTAATACCTGACTTTGTTATCTTCATCCATCCACTTCTCAAGAGATAGTCTTTGATCAGCAAATGGATGGACTGGTAAGATAGAAGGATCCTGTTCCAACAGATGAGTCAATTTCTCGGAATCCTAAATAATTGTGAAGTTCTAAAGCCAATCCTTGTAGTTGGGTCCGATCAGTCTATGGGTGTTTAGAATGCGGGCTAGTGGTTGGACATAGACATTTTCCTGTAGAGAGTTAAAGTTTCTAGTTAGATTTTATAATTAGACTTAATCAATTTATTTAGGAGTTTTATTTTTAAATAAATTAGGCTTTTACTATTTTCTTAGATTTTTATACTTTCTTCATAGAGATGCGAAAATCTTCATGATTATTAATTTTTAATGGGTGGTGCGGTCCCACCGACTGGCTCATCATCTCATCTAACAGTTATTGATGATGGATCAATCGATGAGTGAACAACTCTTATCCAATGATTCTCTAATCATGGTGTACCCAAACTTGATCTCTAATTCATGAATCTCACCATGTCTGGAATATTGATCCACTCCTTAGTTAAGTTAGATCCATCATTTGCATGAATTAGATTTTTGATTAGGTCCCTCATCGTATCCCAAATATTAAGCCCAACCCATCCTCCAACCTATAGCATCCAATGCCTAATAGACATGGTTGCATCTTTTTAGTGCAACTGAACCATTGTATCCAGTCGAGAACAATCAACCTCGAAAAGGACTCGCACATTTATAATGATAGAAGATCTTAGACTTAATATTATCTTAGAAATATTTAATTTAGATCTCTTTAAACTTGACTTGACTTAGTCATAATAATTATAACTAACCTAATGGCACGTGTTGGCTCGAATTGTTAGCCACCTCAAATTAGAACTGAGCCAACACAAATAGCTAGGTAAGTGAAATCGATGGAAGGGATATGCCATTAACTCGACAAGAATGCATTTAGGTCGAGTAGCTTCTAATTAAAAATTAGTCGATCGTATCTTCTAGACTTATCTTAGACACCAAATTATCGAATCAAAATTAATTGAATTAGCCTACAATCCAGGCTCAAACCATGGACCCAAATTAGGTCTTGACTTGATCGAGACACTTCTCAATGCAATCCGATCTTGACCCAGACTTAATCCTATTAGGTTGATCAAATCTAAGATTTCTTTGATCCCACCTAACCAACACTTGATTTGATTTGATCAACCACTAGACCTAATTGAGCTACCCAAGTTCGAACCTAATTTTATGAATATATCTTAGATCTAAAAATTCATAATTTTTAGACCTAATTAATTTCATAATCTTAATTCTTAATTAAGTTTTGAATTTATGAATAAAATATGTAATAAAATCCTAGGATTTCAGGATCTAGGATTTTGCAGAAAAATAAATTTTAATTTCTAATTAAGAATGAACGTGCAGCACCCCTACACATCATATGAATATCCCATCGAATAAAATAAGAGGGCCTTTAAACCCTACATAATTCTTATGATCGGATGATCAAGGAGAACATCTTAATCAGAAATATAATTTTTACTATAAAACTAGTTAGATCTAAATCACATATCGCATATAATGATCTAACTTATACATGTTTTGCATTCATCTCATGTATCATAAGTCAATCAATCATGCATACTTTCAAATCTAAAATATCATATATTAAATCTAAAAAATAAAATTTAAATTTGATCATATCAAATAAAATTATTTTATAGAACTATTCTATAACTAGTTTAAGTATGCATCTTTCATATATTATATGAATAAATCAAAAATTAAAATCTTTATTTTCTATTTTTAGATATGATTATAATAATTATAATATAAAAAAATAAAAATTAAATAGATCTAAAATTATATTTAATTAAATTAAATATATGATCATACTAGACTATACATAAAACTATTCTGTACCTAGTCTAGTTATGCATCTTATATATATTAGATCTAAATGATTTAATTTTTTATTTTTTATTTTAAATCTAATTACATCTAATGTGATATCTAAAATTTTTTAATATCAAATCATAAATAAAAATAAAATTAGATCTAAGATAGATCTGAAGAACTACTAATCTGATTCTGATATCAGTTGAAGAAAAAATCCTATTTTTCAGCACAAAATCGTTCAGATCTGATTAGATCTGAAGAAATATTTCAAAAAAATTTCTTCTAAGATCATAATCAAATCTAAGACATCTTAGATCAGATCCTTTAAGATCTGATATTAAGATTAAAATAAAATTAAATCTAATTTAATTTTATATATTATTTTGGATAATCAGATTATCCTACGATGATCCTGATCTGTCCTGAGGTTCTGGAAGGAGCCATGCACGTGCCTAGCCTCTACCGATATCCACTCAGGCAAGATCTAGATGTCTTCTCCTTATAATTTTTTTCTCCAAAGATCAAATTTGGATCTGATCTGAAGAACCTTCAAAATAATTTGAGAAGGCTGCTTGTCCATCTCACGAACACCATCGTGTAGATGCTGAATTCTTCATAATTTTGATTGGATCTTCCTCTCTGATTTGCACCCAACCTTTGGCACATGAAAGAAGGGGGAAGAGAGGATCAGAGGGGGTGTGGAAGATGGAAGGGGCAGCAGCCTTTTGGGTGAAAAATAAAACTTTTGTTGAAGTGCCTTGGCATGAGAAGGATTTTTATGTTATGCACCATCTAGGACTCCTAAGTGATCAAGCAACTTGTTTGCTTGATTACTTAGGACTCGTACCTGATAGCCCACATCCCAAACCTGGTCTTCAATAAGTTTGGTCACCCAAAACACTTTCTAAAGTGGCGTGAAGAAAGGATGAGGTGGAGTCCATGGTGCATGGGACTCCTCCCTTCAAGAGTTTGATCCAAATTAAACTCTATCATAACTCAGTCAAAACTTTACCATAAATCACAAAATTTGGCACATCCATAGCATGTCTTGATCCCTACCACATATCCTAAAATTAGAGCAAACCAATTTTCAAAAAAATTTCTAGAAGCCTCTAATCAAGTGACCCTTAACTCTCTTAATTAGGTCAACTTTTGACCCTAGTCCAATTTGACTATGAATGAATTTAATTTCTATAATTAATCTGATCTAGACTTATTTCAGTCAAATAAAAATAAACCCATTCAAAATATAAGAATAAGTCAAATCAAATTTGACTTGGTTATGATGAATCAGAATGATTACGTAAGGAGAAAGTCAGGCTCAATCGTGTGCTAGCATGATTATCTTGAATCTGATTGGATCTAATCAAAATCAATCAAACTAGATTAGCTCCATTGATAACATCTAGACCCAAACTTTTGTTTGTGTGATCTAGTTAGGTTCAATTCCATATGGTAATGAGATATGTCGCAATCTCTATTATCGAAATATCTTTCGATGGATCAGAATTTTTCTAATTCATACAATTAGAATGATCGATCATCAAAATCATTCTAATTGCTCCCAAAATTCATCAGTGACGCCTAGCAGTATATGGTGGCAACCCATTAGAACTAAAAGTGAACCTCTTAGTGTGGCTACCTATGTGATTGGATTCTTCTATCTTGAGCCCCGACTAGATTAGGATTAAGATAAACTCGTTAAACCCAATATCTGTCATATGAATTAATCATTCAATTCGAGTTCAATGTAAAACTCTAATAGAAATCCTTTCTATCATCTTCACTCTACCATGGCCATGAACTTAAGGACTCAATCTCATGATTATCATAGGGCTGCTGCTCATCTACCAAGATAGATAGATCTCCTATTGGTACAATCCAATTCCTACAATGAACATGCTATAGCCAAAATATATCTTAGAATTATGAATGACTAGGAGATCAAGTTATAGTATAGTCAAACTATAACATCCTCAAGGTGAACTATCGATTCACCTCAGGTCAAAAAATCATACACAATACTGCAGCATCAAGTTAGTCATTGACGAGAATGTAGACTTTCTTATGACTGCTCAAGGTGGTCATGCTCAGTACCCTCATTCTTTAACGAACACCTATACTCTCACTTCAGTGTCTCCACACCATAGACTCAAGATACATCTATCCTAAGAAAATGATCATATACCAACCTTTTGGATCGATCATCATCCTCGTGATGATCCTACGGTTAGAAGTAGTTTATAAGTTAATTATGAAAATTCATGTCTTAAATTTTTAACTTCTTAAAAATATGAATTATCATTATCATTAACTCAAAGGATGTATCACAGATATTTTAAATATACATTATGATAGAAAATAATTTATTTATTAATTTATAATTAAAATTATAAAATTATCCTTAGAAGTGTATTATAAGTGTCAGTCAATCTGACTTCTAGGATACATCTAACACCAAAAACTCCATTTGGACTCACCATAGAGGCTGAATGATTGTGCAGCTGTAGCATAATGTGAGGGCATCTTTCTATGATATCAAATTATGGAGATCATCTATCCACGCACAGGTATTATGTTCCGAACATAAATCAGTCGGCAAATATAATTTGCTGTTTGAATGCATTTTATTTTTCTAATACGTATTAGCATGTCTAGATCCTAAGTAGGATTTATTGATATAATCAATGCATGCATAGAATTAATTTTAGATTAATTTTGCTTTTGCTATAATTTAAATTCAAAAATATTTTTGAAATGCATGCTTTAAATTCTGCATAATTTTCTTCATTAGTACCAGAGCCAGGTTGCTCGACATGTTTATATGTTAATTATAAAAATTAAATATTAGTATATATGACATGTTTTGATTCAAATAACTTAATAATTGAGGATGAATGAGCCACCAAGCCATCTGATCATAAGGGATAAGAATGATTTAAAGGTCATCTCCTCCCATTCGATGGGAATCCCTTATGACAGTAGGGATGCCATTATGAACTCATTCATTAAGATAAATAGTGAATAATTTTTTTATTATTAAAATTATTTTAATTTAATAGTTAAACATGAATAAATTTAGATTAGATTTAAAAGGATTCATGGTTTAATTGTTCTTTATTTTCTATTATGAAACTAGTAATAGATTGCTATTTATGAAATAAGTCGACCCATTTTTGAAATGAGTCAACCCATTTACTGAATAAAAAATAAAAAAATATTTTAAAATTTAAAAATTATTTTTAAAATGCCAAATCCTGATCCATCAGTCTAAAACTTAATTTAAAAAATTAAGAATTGTCTAGTAGGATCTAGAATTATGAATTAAATATCCTAAGACATATGTATAAACCTAGGGATTAAAGGGTTAGATGAATTAGGTCCATTAATTGGATTAGACCTAAGGTTGGTTAAAGAATGGACTTAACTAGAGTAATTGATCGAATCTAATTAAATGTCGAATTAGATTAGATCAAGGATACTCTAGATTCAACTTCAATAGTTATAGTTAGACAAGTCCATATCTTTAATAAGGACTAAGATGGACTTGATTCATGGCTAAGCGAATGAGCTTAAAATTACTAGATTAATCAAATTAAACCTAATTAATTGGTTGGTGTCTAAGGTAAGTTTAGCAGTCTAGATTAGTGATTGTTAATTAAGAACTACTCATACTAATTTGATCTTTGATGAGTTAATGGCATATCCCTTTTACTGATCTCACTTACGTGACTGACATGATCAATTAGGATTTGATTAGATCACTTGGTGATTTGAGTTAACCCATATCATTAAAAAATAGTTTGACTAATTTTAATCAGTGAGATTGAATTAGGTGCCCATGGACCATAATTGATCCTAATCCTCATCAATTAACTTGGTGAAGTCAGTGGAAGGATTTAACTTGGTGAAGTCAGTGAGAGTAATTGGTTCATGTCTTTCTTTTCTAAAATTAGAAGTAATCTAAATCCTTTAAATTATCAGATCCTTAAAAATGACTAAGTTATGGGGATAACTAAGTCATAGCCTCCCATTAAGATGAATGATAATGAGTCTAATTTTCTATGTGGACATTAGAGGTGCCTTACATCTGGTGTTTATTTGGATGTTAGAATTACTGTCCATCATATGGTGATTAGGTCGCACTCTATGAATGACGATCAGGTTGGTCAGAGCTTTTCTCGAACCTAATTTTCATTCGTTTGATGCGCCGAACTCAAACATGTTAATGGTTGGACCTAACCAGATTTTTTCAGTGGAGGCCATAGCCTACTAAATTAATTTTTAGGATAAAATTAAAATATTAAGAATTATTTAAAGAAATAATTGATTATGAACCTACCTGTCGATGCACGCGGATTAGTCAGAGCTTTTCTCGGGCTCATTTATAGTCTATATGGATTCCAATACCCACTAAAGAGTTATATAATTTCTCAAATTGAAGGTAGAGACTACTGTTAGATATATGTGCCCTAGAAGTCAGAATTGGCTGACACTTGTAACACACTTCTAAGGGCAAAATTATAATTTTGATTATAATCAATAAAATGGATTATTTGCAATCACATATGTATATTTAGTATATGTGATAGATCCTTTGAGTTAATAATAATGATAATTTATATTTTTAAGAGTTGAAAATTTAAGACATGAATAATCATTATTAACTCATAAAATGCTCCCGACCATAGGATCATCACAAGGATGGTGATTGATTCGGAAGGTTGGTGTACAATCGCTTCTCTTTAGTAGATGAGTCTTGAGTCTATGGTGTGGATATACCAGAGTGAGAGTATAGGTACTCGTTAGAGAATGAGGGCACTGAGCGTGACCACCTCGAGTAGTCATTAGGAAGTCTACCTTCTCGTTAATGACTGACTCGATGCTGCAGTGGTGTGTCTGATTCTTTGATCTGAGGTGCATCAATAGTTCATCTTGAGGGTGTTATAGTTTGACTACACCATAACTCGGTCTCCTAGCCATTCAGAATTCTGAGGTGTATGTTGGCTATAGCATGTTCATTGTAGGAACTGGATTGCATCAAGATAGAATCTATCTACCTCGGTGGTAGAGGAGCAGCCCTATGATGATCAAGAGAATCAAGTCCAGAAGCCCATGGCCATGGTAGAGTGAAATAATAGAAAGAGTTTCTATTTAGATTTTCACATCGAACTTGAATCGAATGATTACATCATATGACAGAAACTAGGGTTTGACGAGTTCACCTTAACCCTAATCTGATCGGAGCTCAAGATAGAAGAACTTAATCACACAGGTAGCTGCACCAAGAGGTTCACATTCAGCTCTGATGGGTTGCCACCATATACTGCTAGGTGTCACTGGTGGATTTTGGGAGCAATTAGAATGATTTAGATGATCGATCATTCTAGCTGTTCGAATCAGAAGAGTTCTGATCCATCGAAAGGAAGTTTCGATGATGTCGATGATAGAGATCATGACATATCCCATTACCATACAGAACTGAACCTAACTGGATCACACAAATAAGGGTTTGAATCTGGTGATCATCAATTGAACTGATCTAGTTCAATTGATCTGAATGAGACTCAATTAGATTCAAGGAAATCGTGCTAGCACTCGATTGAACCTAACGTTCTTCTTTTACTATCATAAATAGTTGTCCTAACTAAGCCAAAGGAGTTTGTGCTTGATCAGAGGCCTTCACTTGATCTGATTGGAGCCTATCCAGGTTAGAAAAGAATTATCTTATTTTGTAAGATAATACCTATCATTTTTGGTCACCTACCATTTCTCGTCCTTTGACTTTGGTCAAAAGTTGACCTTTGACTGGTCAAATGTTGACCATTGATACTTTGACTTCTGTCCACATGTCATGCACCTATTGGAGAGCTAGTGGGGGCTTGTCCTCCTGCCAGAACCTGGCAAGGAGGAGGGTGCACGCCACCAAGGAGGAGGGTGCACGCCAAGGGTGGCGTGCGCCCAAGTTTTAGGCGCCCAGGAGTCCCTGTTGGACAAGAACTCCATCTCCTTATTGGATTCCGATTAGACTCCTCCTAAGAACCAACTTTGATTGGTCTTAGGTGCCATCTAAGGATAAATCCAAGGGACTCTATTCCCACCAATCAGATTTAGATCTGATTTCACAAAGGGTTGTGATTGGTTGGGATGAAGAGGAGTTGGATCACGCATAGTCTATAAATAAGACCATGCGCCCAACTCAAAAGGTAATGCAATTCACAACGCCCCAAGGCTGCCTCTCTCTTCATCCTCCATGCCCAAGTCCATCATCTCCCTCTCCTCTCTACGCCCAAGATAGTTTGGGATTTAGTTGGTGCAATCTAGGTGAGAGAAAAGTGACAGAAAGCTAGAAGGCTGCGCTGCTGCAAAGGATAACTACTGATCTTCGAAAACTATTTTGAAGATCCTCCAAATTAGATTCAGATCTAATTTTTGAAGATGTGATAAAAAAGAAGAAGATCTCTAGATCTAGTATGAGTGGATATTGGTAGAGACCAGACATTTGTATGGCTAGATCTAGAACCTTCCGCTGCTTATAGGATCATCAATGGGTAATAGGATTACCCTACATCAAGATAAATTAAATTTGATTTAATTTATCTATATTTTATTTTATTATTAAAATAATAAAAATTAGATCTAAAATATTTTATATCTATTTTAGATCAAAGAGAAAAAATTTTAAAATATATCTCTTGATCCGATCAGATCTGAACGAACCTGGTCCGAAAAATCAGGAATTTTCCTTCAACTGGTATCAGAGCCAAGGTTCTAAAGTATTTAGATCTAATTTTAAATTTATTTTAATTAAAAAATAAGTAATTTTAGATGTCACATGAGATATGATCAGATCTAAAATTAGAAAAATTAAAATTAAATGATTTGGATCTAAGATTAGAAAATATGCATGACTAGTTCTAAAATAGAATAGTTCTATAGAATAGTCTTGCATGTTTATAATTTAATTTGATTAAATCATATTTTAGATCTATTTATTTATTATTTTTTGATATTATAATTATTATAATAATATCTAAAAAATAGTAAATAAAAATTATTTAATTTTAACATCATATGAGATATGATTGATGCATGTCTAGACTAGTTGTAGAATAGTTCTACATAGTTATCTAGATTAGAAGTTTATTTTGATAAGATCAATTTAAATCTAATTTTTTAGATTATTATGAGATAATTTAGATCTAAAAATATGCATGATTCGATACATGAGATGTATGCAAAATATGCCATGATTAGATCTAATTTGTATATGAGATATATGATATAGATCTAAAACTATTTTGTAGTATTACATGTTCCTGATTAAGGTGTTCCTCTTAGCCGTCCGATCATAAGAATGAAGAAGGGTTTAAAGGCCCTCTTCTTTCATCCGATGGGGTGTTCTTATGACGTGTAGGGGTGCTGCACGTTCATCCTTAATCAGAAATCCAAAACTTACTTTCTGCAAAACCCTAAATCCTGAAACCCTAGGATTTATTGTGCATATTTTGTTTATGAACCCTACTTAATTAAGAATTAAGATTATGAAATATTAATTAGGTCTAAAATTAAGAATTTTAGATCTAAGACATATTCATAATACTGGGTTTGGGCTTGGGTAGCTCAATTAGGTCTAAGCGGTTGATCAAACCGAATCAAGAGTTGGTTAGATGGGATCAACAATGCTTAAATTGACCAGCCTAATAGGATTAAGTCTGGGTCAAGATCGAGTCACGATCAAGCAAGACCTAATTAGGCTCAGAGGTTAGAGTCTGGATTGTAGGCTAACCCAATTGGTTCTGGCTCAACAATTTGGTGTCTAAGGTAAGTTTGGCACATACGACCGACTGGTTTTTAATTGGAAGCTACTCGACCTGAATGCGTTCTTGTATGAGTTAATGGCATATTCCCTTCCACCGATCTCACTTACCTGGCCATATCTGTTGACTCAGTTCTGATTTGAGGTGGTCAATAATCCGAGCTAACCCATGCCACTAGGTTAGTCATAATTGTTATGACTATGATAAGTCTAGTTTAATGAGACCTGAATCAATTCTTCTCCCTAAGAAAAGATTAAGTCTGAGGTCTTCCACCATTGTAGATGTGCGGGCCCTTTCCGGGGTTGATTGTTCTCGACTGAATACAGTGGCTCAGTTGCACCAGAAAGATGCAACCATGTCTATTAGGCATTGGATGCTATGGGCTGGAGGATGAGTTGGGCTCAATATTTCTGGATATGGTGAGAGACTCAATTAGGAAATCCAGTCTGTGCAAATGGTGGGTCTGACTTAACTAAGGAGTGGATCAATATTCCGGATACGGTGAGATTCATGAATTAGAGACCAAGTTTGGGTGCACCATGATTAGAGAATCATTGAACAAGAGTTGTTCACTCATTGGCTAACCCATCACCAATAACTGTTAGGTGAGGTGATGAGTCAGTTGGTGAGACCGCACCACCCACTAGAAATCATTAATCATGGAGATTTTTGCATCTCTATAGAGGGAGTGTAGGGATCCGAGAAAATAGTGGAAGCTAATTTATTTAAAAATAAAATTTCTAAATAAATTGGTCAAGTCATAATTACAGTATCTAACTAGAATCTTTGACTCTCTACAGAAAAATGTCTGCGTCCAACCCTATTAGCATGTATCCTGGACACACATAGACTGACCGGATCCAATTATAAAGATTGACTCAGGAACTATAAAATTATTTTGGTTCCGAGAAGTTAACCCATGTATTGGACTAGGACCCTCCCATCTTACCAGCCCATCCATCAGTTGAATAGAGAGCATCTCTGAAAAAATGGATAGACGAAGATAATAAGGCCTAGATATTACATGTTGGGCTCGATGTCTGATGAGCTCCAGCGCCAACATGAAGATATCAGGACTGCTCGCCAAATGTTGGCTCACCTGCAAGAGATGTTTGGTGAACAGAGTCGCGCAGCCAAGTATCAAGTCACGAAATGACTTTTTAAGGCTAAGATGCATGATGGGCAGTCAGTCCAAGATCACTGTCTGATGATGATCAAGGACTTGGAAGAGCTTGAGAAGCTAGGTGTGAAGTTAGACTTGGATCCACAGAATGATGTTATTCTACAATCCTTGACTGATGCATATGGGCAATTCATCATGAATTACCACATGCATAAACTTCAAAATTTCTTGGCCGAATTAATGAATATGCTGGTCACCGCTGAGCTTTCTATGAAAGGATTCTAAAGGCTCAGTTCTTGCTATGGAATGGACTTCTTTCAAAAGAAAGTCTTCTGAAAAGAAAAAAAAGTCTGCGAAAAAGCAGAAGATGGAAGGAGGAAAGAAGAAGAAGGCAGAGCCGAAGAAGAACGCTGCTATCAAAGGAAAATATTTTCATTGTAACAACGACGGCCACTAAAAGCGGAACTGCCCTACTTACCTGGCCACCCTGAAGAACAAGAAGGAAGGTCTTTCTGGAGGTATGCTCGTTATTGAGTCTAACCTTATGATTTTCTTCTGCATCTAGTTGGGTGCTTGACTCTAGTTCTAGTGCTCATCTATGCACTTCCATGCAGGGTCTTGAGGATAGCAGGAGGCTGAGGGATGGAGACATGATCCTACGCATCGATAATGGAGCAAGAGTTGCTGCAGTGGCGGTGGGAACATACCCTCTTCGATTACCATCTGGTTTAGACTTAGTGAGGGATGGAGATATGATCCTACGCATCGATAATGGAGCAAGAGTTGCTGCAGTGGCGGTGGGAACATACCCTCTTCGATTACCATCTGGTTTAGACTTAGTTTTGAAAGACTGTTATTATGTGCCTACAGCTAGCAGAAATTTGATTTCTGTTTCATGCTTAGCACTAGAAGGCTATGTGATTACCTTCTTTAAGGACCATTGTAACATTCTTTATGAAAGAAATAAAATTGCAAATGATTTCCTTATTAATGGATCTTTATCAGCTACATATTGATGTATCTGTTCTAACTATCGAGCAAAACGTGAATGCCAAACGACCTAGGGATAGTCCAAATAATAGGTTTCTATGGCACCTGAGATTAGGTCATATAGCAAAAGATAGGATCAACAAATTGGAAGAAAAATGGGCTATTGAGTCCATTGACTTTCGAGTCATATCCAACTTGTGAATCTTGTCTTCAAGGCAAAATGACTAAACTCCCTTTTGTAGGACATGGGGAAAGGGCCACAGATCTCCTTGCCCTAGTACATACTGATGTGTGCGACCCATTTGATGTGCCGGCTAGAGGTAATTTTGTCTACTTCATTATCTTTACCGATGATCTATCTAGGTATGGGTATGTGTATCTTATGAGATACAAGTCTGAAGCTTTTGAAAAGTTCAAAGAATTCAGACATGAAGTAGAAAAATAAACTGAAAAAACCCATTAAGGTTCTTCGATCAGATCGAGGAGGTGAATACCTTAGCTGGGAATTCCTAGACTATCTCAAGAAAAATGGCATAGTCTCTCAATGGACTCCACCAGGAACACCTCAACTCAATAGGATTTTCAGAATGGAGAAATCGGACTCTATTGGATATGGTCCGATCCATGATGAGCTTCACAGACCTTCCTGATTTTTTTGGAGATACTTCATTGTTAACTTCAATTTATCTACTGAATAGGGTTCCCTCTAAAACCGTTCCTACCACACCGTATGAAATATGGCATGGTAAGAAACCAAGTCTGAGTCATCTCAGAATTTGGGGTTGTCCGGCTCATGTCAAAAGATAACAAGCGGACAAGTTAGAGTTTAGGTCCTTTAGAGCTTGATTCATAGGATATCCTAAAGAGTCATTAGGATACTATTTCTACATTCCAGAAGACCACAATGTGATTGTGAGTCGACATGCCATCTTTCTTGAAAAATAGTTTATTCAAGATAGTGGCATTGGAAAAGCAGATTAAGCTTGATGAGAAAGTCTCACAAGTACAATAAGCTAAGGATCAATTGGAACCAAATCAGGTTGAGCCAATAAGAACACTACCTCCTCCACCTCGTAGATCGGAAAGAGTTTTCCGTCCCCCTGAAAGATACTTAGGTATTATTTCAGAGGAAGTAGAAAAAATATTCCTCATAGGTAATGGTGCTCATGGTGATGATCCCAAAACCTACAATGAGGCGATATCAGATATCGACTCCAAAAAATGGCTAGAGGCAATACAGTCAGAAATTGACTCGATGCACTCAAACCAAGTCTGGACCTTGGTAGATCCACCAGAAGGTATAGTACCTATTGGGTGTAAATGGATCTTCAAGAGAAAGATTGGTGCAGATAAAAATGTGGAGACATTCAAGGCTAGACTAGTGGCAAAAGATTATAGTCAATGCGAAGGCATTGACTATCAGGATACCTTTTCCTCAGTGGCTATGCTAAAATCCATCCGCACATTGCTTGCCATTGTAGCCTATTTTGATTATGAAATATGGCAAATGGACGTGAAAATGGCATTCTTAAATGGATATCTTGAGGAAGATATCTATATGGAACAGCCGCTAGGTTTCACATCCAGTGATACTGATCACAAGGTTTGCAAGCTGCAAAGGTCCATATATGGACTTAAGCAAGCATCTCGGAGCTGGAACACTCATTTCAATGATGTGATCAAAACGTTTGATTTCATCAAAAATGAAGAGGAAACTGTGTGTCTTCAAAAAGATCAGTGGGAGCGCTGTTGTCTTCCTCGTATTGTACGTGGATGACATCCTTCTTATTGAGAATGATATTCCTATGATGACGATAGTCAAAATATGGTTGTCCAAGAAATTCTCTATGAAAGACCTAGGTGAAGCATCCTTTATTCTAGGAATTAAGGTCTATAGGGATAGACCGAATAGGATGCTAGGACTTTCACAGAAGATGTACATAGAGGAAGTACTAAAGAGGTTTAGTATGGAAAACTCTAAGAGGGGATTAATACCCTTCAGACATGGTATTCATCTTTCCAAGAAGATGTGCCCTAGCACACCTGAGGAAATAGAACGCATGAGCAAGATCCCTTATGCTTCTGCAATAGGGAGCCTCATGTATGCCATGCTATGTACACGACCTGATATAGCCCATGCTGTGAGTGTCATAAGTAGATATCAGTCAAATCCAGATGAAGAATACTGAACTTCTATGAAATGTATCCTTAAGTACTTAAGAAGAACTAAGGATATGATGTTGGTCTTTGGTAATGGAGAACTTCAAGTCCAGGGATATACAGACTCAAATTTCATGTCCGATGTAGATGATCGAAAGTCGACATCTGGGAGTCTATTTGTGTGCAATGGTGGTGCTATCAGCTGAAAGAGTTTCAAGCAAACCATGATAGCAGATTCCACCATGGAAGCAGAATATATCGCTGCATCAGAGGCTGCGAAGGAAGCATTCTGGTATAAGAAGTTTGCTACAGAAATCGGAGTAATGCCATCAGATGCCATTCCTCTGTACTGTGACAACAATGGCACCATAGCCCTTGCTAAGGAGCCGAGGTCTCACCAAAAATCAAGCACATTGAGCGGCGATACCACCTCATCCGCGATTACCTCGAGAAGGGTTATGTCGAGGTCAAGAGAGTCAATTCCGCAGATAATGTGGCAGACCCACTTACAAAGCCGTTGGAATAACAAAAAATCGAAGCCCACCTTGAGAAGATGGGACTTAGACTTGTAGCCAATTGGCTTTAGGATAAGTGGGAGATTGTTAGATATATGTGCCCTAGAAGCCAGAATTGGCTGACACTTGTAATACACTTCTAGGGGCAAAATTATAATTTTGACTATAATCAATAAAATGGGTTATTTTCTATCACATATATGTATTTAGTGTCTGTGATACATCCTTTGAGTTAATGGTAATGATAATTCATATTTTCAAGAGTTGAAAATTTAAGACATGAATAATCATTATTAACTCATAAAATGCTCCCGACCATAGGATCATCACGAGGATGGTGATTGATCCTAGAAGGTTGGTGTACAATCGCTTCTCTTTAGTAGATGAGTCTTGAGTCTACGGTGTGGAGACATCAGAGCGAGAGTATAGATACTCGTTAGAGAACGAGGGCACTGAGCGTGACCACCTCGAGTAGTCATTAGGAAGTCTACCTTCTCATCAATGACTGACTCGATGCTGCAGTGGTGTGTCTGGTTCTTTGACCTGAGGTGCATCGGTAGTTCACCTTGAGGGTGTTATAGTTTGACTACACCATAACTCGGTCTCCTAGCCATTCGAAATCCTGAGGTGTATGTTGGCTATAGCATGTTCATTGTAGGAACTGGATTGCATCAAGATGAAATCTATCTACCTCGGATGGTAGAGGAGCAGCCCTATGATGATCATGAGAATCAAGTCCAAAAGCCCATGGCCATGGCAGAGTGAAATAATAGAAAGAGTTTCTATTTAGTTTTTCACATCGGACTTGAATCGAATGATTACATCATATGACAGAAACTAGGGTTTGATGAGTTCACCTTAACCCTAATCTGATCGGAGCTCAAGATAGAAGAACTTAATCACACAGGTAGCTACACCAAGAGGTTCGCATTCAGCTCTGATGGGTTGCCACCATATACTGCTAGGTGTCACTGGTGGATTTTGGGAGCAATTAGAATGATTTAGATGATCGATCATTCTAGCTGTTCGAATCAAAAGAGTTCTGATCCATCGAAAGGAGTTTCGATGATGTCGATGATAGAGATCATGACATATCCCATTACCATACAGAACTGAACCTAACTGGGATCACACAAACAAGGGTTTGAATCTGGTGATCATCAATTGAACTGATCCAGTTCAATTGATCTGAATGAGATTCAATTAGGTTCAAGAAAATCGTGCTAGCACTCGATTGAACCTAACATTCTTCTTTTACTATCATAAATAGTTGTCCTGACTGAGCCAAAGAAGTTTGTGCTCGATCAGAGGCCTTCACTTGATCTGACTGGAGCCTATCCAGGTTAGAAAAGGGTTGTCTTATTTTGTAAGATAATACCTACCATTTTTGGTCATCTGCCATTTCTCATCCTTTGACTTTGGTCAAAAGTTGACCTTTGACTGGTCAAATATTGACCATTGATACTTTGACTTCTGTCCATGTATCATGCATCTATTGGAGAGTTGGTGGGGGCTTGTCCCCCTACCAAAACCTGGCAAGGAGGAGCCAAGAGTAGCGTGCACCCAAGTTTGAGGCACCCAGGAGTCCCTGTTGGACAGGGACTCCATCTCCTTATTGGATTTCGATTAGACTCCTCCTAAGAATCAACTTTGACTGGTTTTAAGCACCATGTAAGGATGAATCCAAGGGACTCTATTCCCACCAATTAGATTTAGATTTGATTTCATAAAGGATTGTGATTGGTTGGGATGAAGAGGAGTTGGATCATGTATGGTCTATAAATAAGACCCTGCGCCTAACTCAAAAGGTAATGCAATTCACAATGCCCCAAGGCTGTCTCTCTCTTTCTCCTCTATGCCAAGTCCATCATCTCCCTCTCCTCTCCACGCCCAAGGTACTTTGGGTTCCAGTTGGTGCAATCTAGGTGAGAGAAAGGTGACAAAAGGCTAGAAGACTGTGCTACTGCAAAGAACAACTGCTGATCTTCGAAAGCTATTTTAAAGATCCTTCAAATTAGATTCAGATATAATTTTTGGAGTCATGATAGAGAAGAAGAGGATCTCCAGATCTAGGCTGAGTGGATACCAGTAGAGGCCAGGCACTTGCATGACTAGATCCAGAACCTTCCGCTGCTTACAGGATCATCAACGAGTAATAGGATTATCCTACATCATGGTAAATTAAATTTGATTTAATTTATCTATATTTTATTTTATTATTAGAATAATAAAAATTAAATCTAAAATATCTTAGATCTAATTTAGATCAAAAAAAAATTAAAATATATCTCTTGATCCGATCATATCTGAACGATCTTGATCTAAAAAATTAGGATTTTTCTTCAACTAATAATTCATAAAAATAGTGGAAGAACCTTTAGACTAAAGTTCAAGTCTTTAGGATTAAATAATTCGAGTACTAATAAGATCTTATATTTTTCTTTCAGATAAATAGAATGACTATATAATTCCACTCTATTCACTATTGTACAGTGACAAGCTTATTGGATCAGATTACGAGAAGTCTAGTATTGATCCTAATTTGATAGACCTAAAGATAAATGGTCCTCTTGACTCAAATAGGCTGAACAAAAAAACCAGCAAGGAGCTACTGGGCAAGGCTATTATATGATAATACCTTATAATTTCACTATTTATGATACATCTATCTAGGTATTAGATATTGGGAGTCCAATTCATATACGCAATTCATTACATGAACTTCAAATTGGTAGAAAATTTGAGAATGAAGATAGATTCCTGAATGTTGGGGATGGAAGTAAAATTTCGGTCCTAGCATGGAGAACTCTTAACCTTATTTTTAAAAATAATAATATCATTTAAGTGATTATCACTATTGTCCATCTTTTATGATGAACATAATATCTATTGGGTTTTTGGTCTAGGATGATTATTATTTATCAATAAAAAAAATATTATGATATCATTATAAATAATATCATAGTAATGCGAGGATAATTAAGAAATAATATTTATATTTTATCACAGTCTATTAATGTAATGTACACATCAAATAAATATCTAAAATTAGATAATATCATCAATACCTATCTTTAGCACTGTCGGCTCAATCATATAAATAAGAATAGGATCAATAGATTAGTCAAAGAGCATATCCTTAACATCGATGATTGTGAATCATTCACTACCTATGAGTCCTGCCTTTTTGGTAAGATGATCAAATCATCTTTTACTAAAAAGGTTGAATGGGCCACTGAACTTTTGGGTCTAGTACATACTAATGTATGTAGACCTATGAACTCAAGTGCTAGAGGTGGGCACTACTACTTGATTATATTTACTGATGATCTATCAAGATATGGGTACGTCTATCTTATAAAGAGTAAATTTTATTCATTTAAAATATTCAAAAGATATTGTAATGAGGTAGAAAAATAACTTAAAAAGAGTATTAAAATTCTTCGATCATATCAAGAAGGTGAATATCTTTCTAATAAATTTTTGACATATCTAAAAAAAAATGAAATTCTCTCATAATAGACTCCTCCTAGAATATCTTAGCATAATGATGTGTCTAAAAGAAGAAATCGAACCCTATTGGATGGTTCGGTCCATGATGAGATTTGCAAGTCTGTCAATTTTTTTTTAGGGTTATGCACTTGAGACTGCTTATTATGTTTTGAACAATATTTCGAGTAAGTCTATTGCAAAGATTCCGTATAAGATATGGACTGGGCGTAGGCCGACACTCATTCATCTTAGAGTTTGGGGATGTTTGGCGTATGTAAAATATTTGCACATAGAAAATCTTAGACCTAGGTCTGATAAATACTTATTCATAGGGTACCTCAAGAAAATCAGGGGATATTACTTCTACCTTACTGAAGAATAAAAAGTGTTCATCAGCAATAGGATAGTCTTTTTGGAAAAGGAGTTTCTTATGGAAGGAACAACTGTCTCTAATATTGAGCTTGGTGAAGTTCAACAGTAGAAGAATCGACACATTCTAGTGAATCTGCAGAATCGGATTTGATAAGATCAAATCCAAAGCCCATTATAGAGTCATCCTTGAGGAGATTCAGTAGAGTACCGCATCAATCGGATAAATACTATAGTTTCTTGATTTGAGATAAAGATCCTATTGAACTCGATGAGAATGATGAGGATTCGATCACCTACATGAATGCTATGCAGAGGTCCGACTCTAATAAGTGGCTGAAAGCCATAAAGTCCAAAATGGGATCCATGAAGGTCAACAGTGTATGGACATTGGTTAATCCACCTCAAAGGGTAAAATTCATTGGGTGTAAGTGGATTTTAAAAAGAAAAAAGGGCACAGATGGAAAGGTAGAGATCTATAAAATCCATCTGATTGTCAAGAGATATCGTCGGCATTATGATATTGACTATGATGAGATATTTTTTTTGGTGGTAATACTCAAGTTCATTTGAATTATACTTGTGATAGCAGCACATCTGGACTATAAGATCTGGTAGATAAATGTGAAAATAGTTTTTCTAAATAGAGAACTAGAAGAAAAGGTGTATATGATATAACATGAGAGATTTACATTCATAGATGAGTCCAAGGTGTGCAAGCTTCAGAGATCTATCTATAGATTGAAGCAAGCATCTCGAAGTTAGAACATTCATTTTAATAAGGTGATAGGAACATATGGCTTCATTAAGAATGGAGAAGAATTCTGTATGTATAAATGGGCTAACCATTCTATAGTCATATTTTTTTATTTTGTATATGGATGATATTCTCTTAATCGAGAATGACATCCCTACATTATAGGAAATAAAGATTTGGTTGTCATCTCAATTTTCCATGAAGGACTTGAGAGAAGCTTTCTACATTCTAGGGATGAAGATCTATAGAGATAGATCTAAAAGATTGCTTGGGTTGTCCTAGTCCATGTACATTGATACCATGCTGAAGAGGTTCAGCATGGCAAATTCAAAAAAGGCTATCTTCCAATCGGCCATGAAATTTATCTTTTGAAGAGGGATTGCCCGATAACTCCTCAAGAGAGAGAGCATATGAGTACAATACCATATACTTCGATAGTGGATTGTATTATGTACATCATGACATGTACAAAATCAGATGTGGCATACTAACTAGGGGTACTGAGTAGATATCAGTCTAATCTGGATGAGAATCACTGGAAGGTTATAAAGACAATCTTGAAGTATTTGAGAAATATCGAGGACTAGTGGCTCATCTATGGAGTGCTGACTTGAAACTTATGAGATATACTGATTCTAGTTTTCAATCAGATCATGATGATAGTAAGAGGATGTCAGGTTATATATTTATCCTAAATGGTGGAGCAGTTTGCTAGAAGAGTTCTAAGTAGCACACTATGGTCGATTCTGTATGCGAGGTAGAGTATGTCACGGCATCTAATATTGCGAAGGAAGTCATGTGGCTATGGAAGTTCATCAGTGAGCTGGGAGTGGCATCCTTCTTGGGTGGTCCGATTCTGCTTGATTGAGACAGCACTGGAGTCATAGCTCAAGCGAAAAAGTCAAAGAGATATCAGTGCACCAAACATATTCTGCATTGCTACCATCTTGTATGAGAGATCGTAGAATGAGGTGCCATCGATCTTCAAAAAATCGACGAGAAGAAAAACATGACCGACCGATTAACTAAAACCATCAGGATCAAAGAGTTCGACAATCATAAATGGAAGATAGGTATTCGATATTGTTCTGATTGGCTTTAATCTAAGTGAAAGTTATATGAAAAAAAATCATACAGGATTTAAAGCATGCATTTCAAAAATATTTTTGAATTTAAATTACAACAAAAGTAAAATTAATCTAAAATTAATTCTATGCATACATTGCTCATATCAATAAACCCTACTTACGGTTTAGACATGCTGATATGTATTAAAATGCATTGGATCAACAAATCATATTTACTGACAGATTTATATTCGAAACATAATACCTATGCACGGATAGATGATCTCCATAATCTAATATCGCAGAAAGATGCCCTCATGTCATGCTATAGCCATACAATCATCTAGCCTCTATAGTGAGTCCACACGGAACTCCTAGTCCTGACAAGCTCCATCGGAGTACTGGCTCCTGACCAAAGCTTCGACGGTCAATCTTCGTTGATCCGATCGATGATCTTCTTCTTAATCTTTCAAATGCTCTAAAAAATCAGAAGATGCTGTAGGGTGGATAATGAGGTTGTGTGTGAAGTTTGGTGATGATCAGGCACTCACAACGCTCAATCTCTCCACCTAAAACTAGGGTCCAAATCCTAGGGTTTCGCACACCTAGAAGACCCTAATGCCCGGAAAAACCCTCTCGCCCTTTCTCTTTGGAATTTTTCTGTGAAACAAATTTTCACGGATCAAGGGATTCTCTCTCTACCATACACCCACTCTCAAAATACCTTTCAAATGGGCAACCAAAGATAAGAAAAATAAAAGAAGTGGCATGTATGGAATTTTGCCGCAAGAAAACCTTTCTCTTGGTTTGACTTTTCTTTCAACTAAAAGGTAGAGCCCCACCTAGGTATTCTCTCCCCAAAATTTCTTCTCTCCCTCATGCATGCACACCAAAAAAATCCATATTTTATTGGCATGATTTCAATGGAAAATGTGCATTAGATAGGATAAGGGAGAGGTTAAGAGGTTTTAACTAAACCTACTTGAATTCAAAATTCAAGTGGAAGCTTATCCCCTTCCAATGCCAACCCCAGGAGTTTGACACTCAGAAGGACTCTTCTTTTGCATGCACATACTAAATTTTCTCCAAAAATTTGTACGACAAAGCCAAGGAGGCATGGGGAATGGTTAAGAGAAGGATTAGTTTCAACCACTAACCTTCTAAGTTGAATTCAAAATTCAACTAAGTTTGAACCGGTCCAACCCTTAAATCAAGTCAAAGACAGAAAGAAGGGGAGGCATAGATACCTTCTAGGCATGAGAAACTCTAACACAAAATCTAAAGTGTGCATGAGAGAGGGCATGGAAAAGTCAAATGTGCAAGGGAATTTGAAATTCAAACAATCTTTGAATAAGTCCAAATTAGTTTCAACCAAACCAATTTATCTGGACCCAAATAGACTAGAATAAATCTAATCAAATGAGGCTTAATCCAATCTAATAAAATTTTAATTTAATTAAAAATTAATTAGGTTCAGATCTTGATCAAATCAAGATCGAATCTTCCATACCGATTAGGTCATCTTATGACCTAATCAGGTCAAACCCAATCGAATCAAATTCAATCAGATTTGATCAAATCCTCATTGCTCAATCAAATTGAGATAATCAATAATCTAATTACTAATTAATCCTTTAATAAATATAAAATCTTAATCGGATGGGTGTCTAAGAAATAGAGTCATATCTATATAAAACTCTTAATCGAAGAGTCCCAAAGCAATGGGACTCTTAATCAAAGTATCATAAATAAATGAAACTCATGATCATAGAGTTTCAGACTAGTGAAACTCTTGATCATAGAGTTTCAGACAAGTAGACTAGACAAGTAGAACTCAGAGTTTCAATCCAATGGAACTCTTGGTCATATAATTTCAATCCAATGGGACTCTTGATCATACAGTCCCAGACCAGTGGGACTCCTGATCACAGAGTCCCAGTTCAGTGAAACTCTTGACCATAGAGTTTCAGATCATTAAAACTCTTGATCAGCCATCAGATCAGATAGAAACTCTTATTATGTGTGATCCCATAGGTTCGAACCCTAAGCAGGTGGCACGAAAACTAATTTTCTATACCAATTGATGTGACCATCTAGCAATGGTACCCGATATTTGTATAGATCGAATAGTCGTAATGCAACATTGACAAACGTATAGTATATGGTTACTATATAATTTATCTCTTAATCTCAATGCTCAAAGGATAATCTAGGGTTTAACTGCCAACCCTAAAAATCATCTACATTGTATTTCAAAATTTAATATCCATTGAATGGACCACCCCGACCAAGATTTTACTAAATTAAAATACAGTGATGCATTTACTCCAACACTTGGAGGGGTCAATCCCATCTTGACTCACACACCGACTTAATAAGTACTTGACTGTATCCAAAAGCCTTCCATCACTGAATTAGAAATTTAGATAGTTCGATACCAAAGTATAGTGAGTTACTTGTAAGTCATCATGGTGATCTTAGGTCTAAGAAATACTTCTACCCATATCTTTCATGAGCAACTCTTGATAGTAGAGAGCTCCATAGTTGGATCATGTTCGATGAAATATACCCCTACATTTCACCTGCATGTCATACCAATATCTCCACTCCTTGGTTAAGAGAATAACCAACTCATATGGCACGCAATAACCTACACTCGATAAATGTTGTCATTCTAGGTAGCAACATATCATTTGATCGCTATCAAGTTTAAGGACTAAATGACAAATCCTTCTTTGTGGAGTCTAAATAGTCCTAAAGACTCCATCACAGAAGAGTTCATTACAGAAAGATACACAAATATGATGAAATGCTAAAATAATAATTTTATTTATTTATAATTTAAGTATAAATTATATTCAGCGCAATCATCTACAACTTAGATGATTAACTTTAGAATATAATTTTTAATAATAGAATCTCCTATCCTTCTGAAAGGTACTTGCTATTCTTATAGAGGATCTAAAGAAAATATTTCTCATGGGAGATAGAGAACATAGAGATGATCTCAAAACCTATAACGAGACGACATTAGACATCAACCCTGAGAATTGGATGTGTAGATAGCCCTCCTGAATATATATCTTGGAAAGATATCTATATAGAGCGACCCATGGATTTCACTTCCTATGATGGAGATCACAATGCAATGGTCCATACATGGATTTAAGCAAGTATCTCAGAGTTGGAATACTCGTTTCAATGATGTGATCAAATTATTTGATTTCATAAAAAATAAGAAAAAATCATGTGTTTATAAGAAGGTCAGTGGGAGTGTCCGATGCTGACATTAGTTAAAATATGGTTGTATATAGAATTTTCTTGAAAGACCTAGGACAAGCATCCTATATTTTGAAAATAAATATCTATAGAGATAGATCTAAAAGGATGCTTGGATTTTCACAAAAAAGTACATAGAAGAGGTACAGAAAGGGTACAACATAGAAACCTCCAAGAGGGGTCTGCTACTTTCTTGGGCAAAGGTGTATGCCATGCTATGTACTTGACTTAATATATCTCTTATTGTAAGAGTCATGATCAGATATTAGTCAAATCCAAGTTGAGAGCATTGAATTGCTGTGAAAATATCCCTAAGTACTTGAGAAGCACTAAGGATTTATTCCTGATCTTTGGAGAAGGATTAGAGCTAAGAGTGGCAGGATACACTAATACTGATGATAGAATATCTACATCAGAGTGTATTCTTGAGCAATATTGGTTGGGTATGTTGGAAAGGTTCCAAGTAACCGATAAGTGGAAGTTGACTATGCTGTAGATGTGAAGGATGCATTCTAGTTCTTATATTAGTTGCAAAATTGGACGTCATGCCATTAGATGCCATGCACTATACTATAAAGATAATGGCTCATATTCCTCACTAACGGCCAAGATCTCACTAGAAATCCAAGCATATGGAGTAGCAGTATATGTGATTGCCTCAAGTAGAAATACAAAAAGTTGTAGAGAGTAGACTCCACATAGAATATGGTAGACCCAAGTCACCTAGCCAGCCAAAGACCAAAGCCTATTTTAAGAAGATGGGGTTTAGGTATATGGCAGACTGGCTTTAGTACAAGTGAAAGATTGTTAGATATTTGCCCTAGAAACTTGACTGATACATACCTTTCTCTAGGATATGTTTTTGTACTTGATAGGCAATTTTTATTACCATTCATGTTGTATGTGTCCATGAATTATCCTAGAAATTAACAAAGCTAATTTTATATATTCTCAAAATATTGAGAATTTGAGACATACATTATTAGTGGTTAATTTCTAAATACTTTCGATCGAAGGATCATCATGAAGGATAGTGATTGATCCAATTAGATTAGTGCATGGATCACCTCCTTTCTGGGCAGATAAGTCGAGTCTGCAGTGTGGAGACACTGGGATGAGAGTGTAGGTAGTTGTTAGAGAACAACTTGCACTGAGTATGACCAACACGAGAAATCACTTGGATATATGCTCACTCGTTAGTGGTTTTCTCGATATTATAGTGGTGTGACTGGTCCTTTAACCTGTGGTGCATTGGTTATTCGTAGTAAAGCTACTTAGTTTGACTGCACATTTCCTTGGTCCCTAGCCATTTGAATTCTTGCTGTGTATATTAGCTACAGTGGATTCAAGTTCGCTATTTGTGTATGATGCACCTAGATAAAATCTATCGATCTTGATAGAAAATGAGTAGTCCTACGCAATTTGTGAGACTGAGTTCAAGAAGTCTTTAGCCAGAGCAAGTGTGAATACTAGAAAAAAGTTTTCATGGGATTCATAAATGAACTCGAGTCGAGCCAATCTGGCATATGATTGATGATGGAATTTGATGAGTTTTTTCTGAGCACTGCCAAATCGAGACTCAAGATAGAGAGACTGTATCATATGGTAACTTCACCTAGGAATTCATTCTTTTATTCTACTGGGTTGCCACTACATGTTGCTAGATGTCATTGGTTGATTATGAGAATTTAATATGATTGTTTTTGGATCAACGATCCATATTGGGGTGAGTTGGAATCATTCTAGCCCATCGAAAGGAGTTTCGATGATACTGTAATGGAGATTATGATATGTCTTACTATCAGATAGAATAGAATCTGAGAGGTCACATACAAAAGGAGCTTGACCTGATCAATAGCTTAGATCTAATTCAACTTATTAATTGGATTGATTGTTTAAATTTGAAAACTACTAATTTGTAGATGTTATAAATTTAGTAACTGCTAATTATTAGCAGAGGAACTTAATTGTAAGTATTGTAATTTAATTGGACCTGATTAAATTAAGAATTAAGTAAGAATTAATTTAAACCAAATTTAATTTAATTAGACTTAATTTATTTTAAAGCTAATTAGGTTTAATAATCCAAGTAGGACTTAGATTTCAATCCTGATTGGATCAGAGTTGACAACCTTTTTGAATTTGATTTGAATCGGGCTCAAATCAGATTGAAATTAAACCTAATTTGAAATCAGATTGAACTAGGAAGCCAACTATCTTATACCAAGGTTTCTCTCTCTTATTTCACATAGAAAAGAGGAAGGGAGCATGTTGATGAAGGAAAATCAGCATTTTTCAACTACAGGATCATTCAAATCTAATTAGATTTATGGAGATATTTTAAAAAAAAATTTAAACAAATCCTAATCAGATCTAAGAGTCCTCATATCTGATCCTATAGATCTAATATTAAAAATAAAAATAAAATTAAATTAAATTTAATTTCATACTTTGTTTGGATAATCTGATTATCTTGCCAATGATCTGCTGAAGTTTAGGGTTCAGGATGAAGCCATGCAAGCGCCTGGCCTCTACCAGAGTCCACTCAAGTAGGATCTAGATGCGATCTTCTTCTAGATCTAATTTTCAAAAATTAGATCTAGATTTGATTCGTAAAGCCTTCAAAATGATCGATGAAGGCCACACGCTCGTCTCATGAACACGTCATATTTCTTCCTAATCCTTGTGCCAAAGCTTGATCTTCCTTACTGGATTTGCCCAACCTCTTGAGCATGGAGAGGGGAGAGAGAGGACCAGAGGGAGGCATGGAAGAGAGGATGGATAGCCTTGCAGTGTGGTGGAGAGGTGCTAAATTCAAACCCTAGGCACATATAGGATTTAAATAGATCCTACTGCACCTTGCAGTGCTACATCACTTCGACCAATCAAATTGCTCGATTCAATCAGATCTTAATCTAATTGATGGAGTGATGTCACCTAATCCAATTAAATTAGAGTCCCCTAGAATCCTCCATATGTGGTGCCATAGATGGATAGGCACAAACACTTTGGCACCTAAGTGTTTAAAAACATTAAGCAACCCTAGAGTCCCATCTGTATGGGACTCCATCTCTTTTCCCCATGTACGCACGTCAACTAGGGGCGTGCGCATATTTTCAACTGGGCACATGCCCTAAGGAGATGTCCAAAGGGGGCACATGCCCATGTCTCTTCTTTCCTACATTGGAACATCTTATGTCCTGGCAGTGATAGGAAATAGTAGGTGGTGACAAGAATTAGCAGGTGTTATCTTATTTCCATGTAATGGTTAAGATAATCATTTTCTAACCTGGACAAGCTTCAGTCAGATAAAGACAAACCCATATAGGATTTTTTGGTAAGTCCAAACCAATTTGGCTCAGCCAAGATAAATCAGAAAGACTACAAGAAGAAGAAAGTTAGGCTCAATCATGTACAAGCATGATTTCTTTGAACCTAATTGGATCTAATCTAAATCAATCAAACTGGGTTAGCTTGATTGATCACTACAGATCCAAACCCTCATTTATGTGATTCCGTTTGATTCAATTTTGTATGGTAATGAGATATATCGCAATCTCCATCATCGACATTATCGAAATACCTTTCGATGGATCAGAAGTTTTTTGATTCATACAATTAGAATGATCGATCATCAAGATCATTCTAATTGCTCCCAAAATCCACCTATGATACCTAGCAGTATATGGTGGTAATCCATTTAGAACTGAAAGCTAACCTCTCAATGTAGCTACCTATATGATTGGGTTCTTCTATCTTGAGCCCCAACAAGATTAGGGTTAAGGTGAACTCGTCAAACCCAACATCCGTCATATGAGTTAATCATTCGATTCGAGTTTGATGTAAAATTCTAATAGAAACTCTTTCTATTATTTTCACACTGTAATGGCCATGGGCTTATGAACCCAATCTCATGATCATCATAGAGCTACTCCTCATCTACTGAGGTACATAAATCTCCTATTGGTGTAATCTAATTTCTATAATAAATATGCTATAGTCAACATACACAGAATTTTGAATAGCTAGAAGATCGAGTTATGGTATAGTCAAACTATAACATCCTTAAGATGAACTATCGATGCACCTCATATCAAAGAATCAGACACATCATTGCAGCATCAAGCCAATCATCGACGAGAAAGTAGACTCCCTTATGACTGCTCGAGATGGTTATGCTCAGTGCCCTCATTCTCTAACGAGTACCTGTACTCTTGCTCTAGTATCTTCATATCGTAGACTTAAGATTCATCTATCCTAAAAAAGTGATCATACACCAACCTTTCGGATCGATCACTATCCTCATGATGATCCTACGGTCAGGAGCAGTTTATGAGCTAATTATGAAAATTTATGTCTTAAATTTTCAACACTTGAAAATATGAATTCTTATTACCATTAACTCAAAAGATGTATCATAGACACTTTAAATATACACTATGATAGAAAATAACTTTTTTATTAATTTGATAGTCAAAATTATAAAATTACTCCTAGAAGTGTATTATAAGTGTTAAACAATCTGGCTTCCAGGGCACACATCTAACAAATTTCCACTTGGTCTAAAGCTAATTGGCTGCAAATCTAAGTCTCATCTTTTCTAAATAGGCTTTAATCTTTTGTTGGCTTAATGGCTTCATTAGTAGGTCAGCCGTATTATCTACGGTGTTGACTCTCTTGATCTCGATGTATCCCTTCTTGAGGTAATCACGGATTAGGTAGAATCGCCACTTGATGTGCTTGAATTTTTTATGAGATCTCGACTCCTTAGCTAGGATGATGGTGCCATTGTTGTCGCAATATAAAGGGATGGCATCCGATAGCATCACTCCAAGCTTTGCAATGAACTTCTTGTACCAAAACGTCTTCTTCACAGCTTTTGATGCAGTGATGTATTCTGTTTCTATGATGGAGTCTGCTATCACTATCTGCTTGGAACTCTTCCAACTAACAGCATCATCGTTGCATATAAACAAACATTTAGATATCGACTTTCGATCATCTTTGTCAAACATAAAGTTTGAGTCTGTAAACCCCTGAACCTGGAGTTCTCCATTACCAAAGATTAGAAATATATCCTTAATCCTTTTCAAGTACTTAAGGATATATTTTATAGAAGTTCAGTGCTCGTTGCCTAAATTCGACTGATACCTGCTCATGATACTAACAGCATGGATAATTTCAGATCGTGTACATAGCATGGCATACATGAGGCTCCTTATTGCCGAAGCATAAGAGATCTTGCTCATACATTCAATTTCCTTAAGTGTGCTAAGACACATCTTCTTGGAGAGATGAATGCTATGTCTAAAAGATACTAGACCCCTTTTGGAGTTTTTCATGCTAAACCTTTTTAGCACCTCCTCTATATACATCTTCTATGAAAGTCCTAGCATCCTATTTGGTCTATCTCTATAGACCTTAATTTTTAGAATAAAGAATGCTTCTCCTAAGTTTTTCATAGAGAACTCTTTAGATAACTAAATTTTTATCATGGTCAGCATGGAAATATCATTTCCAATTAGGAGGATGTCATCCATGTATAGTACGAGAAAGACAACAATGCTTCCACTGATCTTTTTAAATACACATGGCTCCTCATTTTTTATGAAATCAAATGATTTGATCACATCATTAAAATGAGCATTCCAGCTCCGAGATACTTGCTTAAGTCCATAATGGACCTTTGCAACTTGCATACCTTGTGGTCACCATCACTGGATGTGAAACCAAGCGACTGTTCTATATAGATATCTTCCTCAAGATATCCATTTAAGAATATCATTTTTACGTCCATCTGTCATATTTCATAATCAAAATAGGCTACAACAGTAAGTAATATGTGGATGGATTTGAGCATGGCTACTGACGAAAAAGTATCCTAATAGTTAATGCCCTAGCGTTGACTATACCCTTTCGCTACGAGCCTTGCTTTGAATGTCTCTATATTTTTATTGGTATCTATTTTTCTCTTGAATATCCATTTACACCCAATAGATACTATACCTTTAGGTGGATCTTCCAAGGTCTAGACTTGATTCAAGCGCATTGAATCAATTTTTGATCTCATTGCCTCTAATCATTTTTTGAAGTTGATATCTGATATTGCCTCATCATAGATCTTGGGCTCATCACCATGAAGCTCATTTCTCATGAGGAATATTTTCTCAACATCCTTTGAAATAGTACCTAAGTACCTTTTAGGAGGACGAAAAACCCTAGTTGATTTTTGAGGTGGAGGAGGTAGTGTTTAGACTGGCTCAATCTGATTGGATTCCATAGGTTCCTTAGCTCATTGTTATTCGAAGACTTTCTCCTCGAGCCTGATCTATCTCTCGATGACACCATCTTGAATAAACTATTTTTCAAGAAAAATAGCATGTCGACTCACAATCACATTGTAGTCTTCTGAAAGATAGAAATAATATCCTAATGACTCTTTAGGATATCTTATGAACCGAGCTCTAAAGAACCTAGACTCTAACTTGTCCACCTATTGTTTCTTAACATGGGCTACACAACCTCAAATTCTGAGGTGACTCAGATTTGATTTTTTATCATGTCATATCTCATACGGTATGGTAGGAATGATTTTAGAGAAAATCTGATTCAGTAAATATATTATGGTCATTAGACTATATCTCCAAAGAAAATCAAGAAGATCCGTGAAGCTCATCATGGATCGAACCATATCTAATAGGGCACGATTTCTCTTTTCTGAAATTCTATTGAGTTGAGGCATTTCAGGTAGAGTCCATTATGACACTATGCTATTATTTTTGAGATAGTCTAAAAATTTTTAACTAAGATATTTACCTCCTCGATTTGATCAAAAAATCTTAATAGATTTTTTTATATATTTTTCTACTTTGAGTCTAAATTTCTTAAACTTTTTAAAGACTTCAGACTTATGTCACATCAGATACGCATACCCATAACGAGATAAATCATCGGTAAAGATGATGAAGTAGATATAATTATCTCTGACCGGCATATCAAATGGGTTGTACACATCTGTATGTACCAGGGCAAGTAGGTCTATGGCCCTTTTTCCATGACCTACAAAAGAGAGCTTAGTCATTTTTTCATGAAGGCATGATTCATAAATTGGATATGACTTGAAAATCAATAGACTCAATAGCCTAATTTTTTTTAATTTATTAATCCTGTCTTCTGCTATATGACCTAGTCTAAGGTACCATAGATACCTATCATTTATGCTATCCCTAGGTCACTTTGATCCTACGATATTTATGTTTTGCTCGATATTAAAAATAGAAACATCAATATGTAACTGATAAAGATCATTAATAAGAAAATTACTTATAATTTTATTTTTTTAAAAAAAATATTATAATGGTTCTTAAGAAAACTAATTACATAGCCTTCTTGTGCTAAACAAGAAATAAAAGTTAAATTTTTGCTTACTACAGGCATATAATAACAGTCTCTAAGTACTAAATCTAATCCTGATGGTAGTCGAAGATGATAGATTTTCACAGCCACAGTAGTAACTTTTGCTTTATTCTTGATGTATAGGATCATCTCACCATCTCTCAGCCTCCTGCTCTCCTCAAGATACTGCATAGAAGTGCACAGATGAGCACTAGAACCAGAGTTAAGCACCCAACTGGATGCAGAAGAAATCATTAGATTAGATTCAATTACGAGCACACATCCAAAAGGGCATGCCTCCTTATTCTTTAGGTTGGTCAGGTATAAAGGACAGTTCTGCTTCCAATGGTCGTCTGTATTATAATGAAAATACTTTTCTTTATTGGTGACCTTCTTCTTCGGCTCTTTCTTCTTCTTCTTCCCTCCATCTATCTTCTGCTTCTTCATAGACTTCTTTTTCTTTCTAAAAAACTTTTCTTTGAAGAAAGTCTGCTCCACAGCAAGCACTGAGTCCTTTGAACCTTTCAAAAAAAGTTCAATAGTAACCAGCATGTTCATCAATTCAGCTAAAGTACATTACAGCTTATGCATATGAAAGTTCATGATGAACTATCCATATGCATCAGTCAAGGATTGCAAGATCACATCAATTTGTAAGTCCCTATCTAGCTTGAAACTGAGCTTCTCAAGCTCTTCTAAGTTCTTGATCATCATCAGATAAATATCTTAGACTGACTGTCTATCATGTATTTGAGCCTTAAAAAGTCTTCTTGTGACTTGATACTTGGCTATGCAACTCTCCTCACCAAACAACTTTTGTAGATCAGTCAATATTTGGCGAGCAGTCTTGATGTCCTCATGTTGGTGCTGAAGCTCATTAGATATCAAGCTCAACATATAGTACCTAGCTTTATTATCTTCGTTCGTCCACTTTTTTAGAAATGCTCTTAGTTTAGCGGATGAATGGGCTGGTAAGGTGGAGAGGTCCTAGTCCAATACACTATGGATGAATTTTAAGATTAATAGTAAATCCTAAATCATCCTTTGAGCATCGAGGTCAAAGAGATAAATTATATAGTAATCATATTCTACAGGTTCGTCAATATTGCATTATGATTTTTTGACCTATCCGAACGTCAGATACCATTGCTAGACGGTCATATCGATTGGTACAGAAAATTAATTTCTATGCTACTGACTTAGGATTCGAATCTATGGGGTCACACACATAAGAAGTTTCTACCTAATCTGATGGCTGATCATGAGTCTTGATGACCTAGGACTCTGTGGTCAAAAGTTTCACTAGACTGAAACTCTGTGACCAAGAGTCCCACTGAATTGGAACTCTGAGTCCTACTCATCTAAGACTATCAAATCAGGAGTCTCACTAGTCTGAAACTCTAAGATCATGAGTTTCATTCATTTGGAATATAAGGTTCAAGAGTCCCACTAGATTGAGACTCTTTAGGAGTTTCATATTGATGGAACTCTATTGTCCGATAGCCCATCCAATTTGGACTCAGATATTTTTGAAGGATTAATTAGTAATTTAATTACTGATTAGCTTAATTTAATTGAGTGATGAAGATTCGATATAGTCTGATTGAATTTGATTCAATTGGGTTTGATTCGATCAGGTCATGAGATGACCTAATCACTATGGGAGTTTTGACCCTCATTTGATCAGGACCTAGATCTAATTAATTTCTAATTTGATTAGAATTTTATTAGATTAGATTAATCTTAATTTGGTTAGATTTAACCTGATCTAATTGGATCTAGATTAATTGGTTTGGTTGAAACCAATTAGGACCAAGTCAAATAAAGTTTGAATTCAAACTCTCCAATGCGCCCACCATTTTTGACTTTTCCACTCTTATTCCATGCCCAAAATTTTTGTACGTCACTTTTTTCTCACCCAAAAGGTTACTGCACCCCCTCTCTTATCTACTTTTGATCTGGTCCAAGGGTTGGACCGGTTCAAAGTAAGTTGAGTTTTGAATTCAACTCAGTTTATTGGAGGTTGGAATCAATCCAACCTTATCTGCTTCCCACACCCTCCCTTTTATTTGTCAAACATTTTTTAGAGAAATCAAAATGTGCACATGTATAAGGAGAGACATTCTACGTGTTAAACATATGGGAGGGGGCGTTGGATAAGGATAAGAGGCTCACTTGATTTTTGAAATCAAGTGAGTGGTTAAAACCTGCCAACCACTCGATCCTTATCTCTTTCTATGTACTTTTCTCATGATATTCACATTAATAAATTATGATAATTTTTGTGTGTGTACTAGATGGGTTAGCATTATGTGATAAAAATTTTAAAATGATTGAGCATTAGTTTTGGGCGAAAAAAATCTTGGAGTGAAGGTGAGCAAGGTCCTATAGCCCTTCACTTTTCCCTCATGCCTCTCCTCTCTTCTGATTTTCACCTCTAGGGATACTCAATTTTTAGATATGATCTAAATAGTGTTTATAGATATAAAAGTCATATTTTCACAAAAACTTATTTTATAAAAAAACTCTACACAGAGAGAGCTTGATAGGATTTTTAGTGTGTCAGGATTTTTGGGCCGAGTGAAATCCTAATTTTGGAAATCTAGGTTTAGGTGGAGAGATCGAGTGCTTTGAGCATCGGATCACCACCAAATTTGAAATACCTCTTCATCATCCTCTAATATTTGTGTTCTAATTTTTTAGAGTATCCAAAAAATTAAAAAGTAAATGATCAATCGGATCGATCATAATCAGCCATCGAAGGCCCCGATGAAGAGCTAGCACTCCAGTGGAGCTGGTCAGGATTAGGAGCTCCATGTGGACCATCCATAGAGGTAGGATGAGTGTGCGACTATAGTGTAACACTATAGCTTCTTTCAGTGGATTTAGATTGTGGAGATTAGCTATCGGCTAAAAGGTATCGAGTTCTAAACTCGTATCGGTCGGTAGATTCGATTTGCTAATCGAATGCATTTTATTTTTCTATCACATATTAGCATGTTTAGATCCTAGGTAAGATTTATTTGATATGATCAATGGATGCATAGTATTAATTTTAGATTAATATTTGCTTTTGCTGCTATTTTATTCGAAAAAGTTTTGAAAATGTATGCTTAAACTCTACATGATTTCCTTAAATTGGTATCAGAGCTAGATTTGTTAAATATGATATGCTTATATATTTTAGATTGATAATTTAGATTTAATCTAAATATTAATTTAATAATCTAATTAGTTAGATCTAAAAATTAAAATCAAGATTGCACAAACTGTAGATTATCTTGCTATAGGGTTTACCTCTTATAATGAAAAGATTGTCCTGGTATATTGCTGATCTATATTGTTAATCATAAAATCTTAGATTTAATCTAATATTTTATGATCTGATTATATTAGACTTTAATATGATTTATGATTATGAATGCATAATTAGATAAAATTTGATTCATGGTTTAGTATTATGTAGTATACATAGTTTCAGATTAAACCCTATAACTAGTATTATTTGTAAATTGAGCCGATTCAATTTTAAAATGAGTCGACTCAATTGGTAAATAATATTAAGTTGTCAAAAACCTTTCAAAAATTTAAAAAATATTTTTAAAATACCGAACCCTAATCCATGGCCCATAAACTTAATTAAATATTAAGTATAATGATTTAGTGTCTAGAATTATGAATTAAGACTCTAAGTCATTAATCATAAAACATGGATTATTGGACTAGTTAAATTAGATCCATAAATTAGGTTAGACCTAAGGTTAGTTAAAGAGTGGACTAAATTAGAGTAATTGATCAAATCTAATTAAATATTAATTTAGATTAGGTCAAGGATTCTATAGACTCAATTATAATAGTTGTAGTTGGTCAAGTCTATGCCTTTAATGAGGACCAAGTAGACTTGATTCATGGCTATGTGGTCAAATCCAAAATTACTAGGTTAGTCAAATTAAAACTAATAAATCGGATGGTGTCTAAGGTAAGTTTGGCAATTTGACCAATGGTTTTTAATTGGGAGCTACTCGCACCGATTTGATCTTTGATGAGTTAATGGCATATCTCTTCCACTGATCTCACTTAGCCGACCATCCTGGTGAGTTAGATTTTGATTAGATCACTTGATGATTCGAGCTCATCCATATCAATTAGCTAAATCAATCTGACTGATTTAGGTGCTCCTAATGCTAGCTTAGATTAGATCCTTTTTTATCTGACTTGGTAAAGTCAGAGGGAGGATCAAAATTGGCTCATTTTTCTTAAATATGTTAACTATATTCTCTAAAATTATTAGATTCTTAAAAATAAAATAGTTATATAGATAACTAAATCATAGCCTCTCATTAAGTTGAGTGATAATGGGTTCATTAAGTATAATGATCATTGGAAGGCCCAAAGGCCTAGTGATTATTGACTAATGAAATTATCATTCATAAAATGATAATTTGGTTAAGTCTTTCTGATGGTGGTTAGGTTGGCCGACCAAAATTGGGCCTGATTCATTTATTAATTAGATAAGATCAAATGTGGTCATGTTAATGGTTGGACCTAACCGAATCTTTTTCAAGTGGAAGGCCAAAGCCTACTGATTAGGTCTATGGGGCAAAATCAATATTACTAAAAATTATTTAGAGAAATAATTGATTTTGAATCTACCCATAGGTGCACATGGGATTGACCAACCAAAGTTGGGCTCATGTGTAGTCTATGTGGATTCTAGTACCCACTAAGAAATTAAAGTAATTTCCTTGAATTGGAGGTAGAGGCTACCAATTCGTATAAAATAGTGAGAGGAACCTTTAGACTGAAGTCCAAAGTCTTTAGGATTAATTAATTCATATACTAATTAGGTTTGGATTTTTCTTATTATGTGCAGACATGGCCACTAACCTATCGCTCTGGTCATTATTAGACCATGATAAATTAATGGGATCCAACTACGATAGCTGGTATCGTAAGTTGAAAATTCATCCTGGAGCATGAGAGGATCCTTTATGTGGTAATTGATCTTAGCACCTGAGGAGCCAGCTCCTGAATGCTAGGGAAGAGCGATTCGAGATACTTATCAGAAGTGGCTCAATGACTGCACCACCATTCGATGTATAATGCTAACGGTAATGAACGACGAGTTCAGCCATAAGTTTGAAAACATCCAACCACAAGAGATGCTTCAAATGTTGAACGACTTCTTTGGCATGCCGGACGACATTAAAAGGCACAAAATAAGTTGTCTCATTTTCAACCCTCGAATGAGGGATGGGGCCTCAGTCACCGATCATGTATTATACATGATCGAGATGATTGAGCACCTTAGCAAGCTGGACTTTTCCCTACACGAGTAGCTCGGTAAGGATGCGATCCTTAATTTCTTGTCCAAGTCCTTCCTCCCCTTCCTAACTCATTTCAAGAATGATACAAAGCCTATAGTGAACTACCATGGCTTATTGGGATTGTTGCTACAGAACTTTGAGAAGGATCACCAACTCCATAAGAAGATGGATGAATATAGTGGGAGGGTCTTCTTCTGATCGTTCGACCCTTTAAGAAAGGAAAGAAGAACAAGAAGAAGAAAGAATAAGAAGGTACGACCGTACACCTGTGAATGACTGCACAAGGATCAGACCAAGAAGTGCAAGCCCGACCAAGAGTCAGATAGAGTGCTTCTTCTACAAGAAGCAGGGAGCACTGAAAGAAAAAGAACTGTCCTCTGTACATTGCCTCCCTGGATCTGAACAGATCGAAGAAGAAGCAAGATGGTTGCTGGGCAAAAGGTAATTATATGATAACATCTTGCAATTTTTTCTTATTTGATTCTACTGCCTGGGTATTAGATACTGAAAGCCCTTATCATATTTATAATTCTATGCAGGGCTTATAGGTCAGTAGAAGATTTGATCATGATGAGATATTTCTGAACGTTGGAGATGGAAGATAAGTTCCAATTCTAGCTTTAGAAATTATGAACCTTGTAATCAATTCAAATAAAGTTATTCTTAATGAATGTCATTATTGTCTAATTTTCTTATTGAATGTCATTTTTGTAGGCCTTTTGGCTATGAATGATTTTGAAATATCAATAAAAAAATTTTGTAATATCATTTTGAATGATGTTATAATTTTGATTAGACAATTGAATAACAGAATTTATTTATTTTCTATACTCGTTAACGTGGTTCAATCCTTCGGTAAATATTCTAGAATTAGTGATGTGTCTGATGTCTACCTTTGGCACTGTAGGCTAGGTCATATTAGCAAGAATCGAATTAACAAGTTAGCTCAAGAAAGAATTCTTGAGATTAGTGATTGTGAATCACTTTCGATCTGTGAGTCCTATCTTCTAGGTAAGATGATCAAGTTACCTTTTACTGAAAAAGATAAACAAGCCACTGAACTCCTGAGTCTAGTACATTCAGATGTATATGGACCCATAAGCTTAAGTGCCAGAGGTGGATATTTCTACCTCATAACCTTCATAGATGGCCTATCGAGGTATGGGTACGTCTATTTAATGAAAAATAAGTTGGAGTTGTTTGAAATATTCAAACTATTTCAAAATGATGTAGAAAAGCAAACTGAAAAGAGTATTAAAACTTTTCGATCTGACCGAGGGGGTGAGTACCTTTTCAATGAGTTTCTGACATATCTTGGAGAAAATGGAATTCTCTCTCAATGGATCCCTCCTGGAACACCACAACATAATGGTGTGTCTGAAAGAAGAAATCGGATCTCATTAGATATGGTTTGATCCATGATGGGATTTACTGGTTTGCCAATCTTCCTATGGGGATATGTGCTCGAGTCAACTTATTACATTCTAAATAGAGTTTCGAATAAATCTATTAATAAAACACCATATGAGATATGGACAGGGCGTAAGCCAATACTTTTACACCTTAGGATTTGGGGGTATCCGACTTATGTCAAATATTTAATGACAGACAAGCTTAGATGTAGGTTTGATAAGTGTAGTTTTATAGGTTACCCCAAAAAAATCAAAGGGTACTACTTCTACCTTGCTGATGAGCAAAAAATGTTTGTCAGCCTTAAGGTAGTCCTTTTAAAAAAGAAGTTTCTTAGTGAAGGAACTAATGTCTCTAAGGTCCAACTTGATAAAATATGATAGGTGGAAGAACAGACATAAGTTATTGAACCTAAGCTAGATCTGATTAGATTAGACTCAGAATCCATTATAGATACATCCTTAAGGTGATCTGGTAGAGTACCACGTCAACTGGATAGATACTATGATTTTCTGATCTGGGATGGAGATCCTATCGAACTTGATGAGAATGATCAGGACCCAATTACCAATATGGATGCAATGCAGAGATCCGACTCTAAGAAATGGCTTGAGGCCAAAAAATTTGAAATGAAATTTATGAAGGTCAATAATGTATGGACATTGGTTGACCCACCCGAAGGGATAAAATCCATAGGATGTAAGTGGATCTTCAAAAGAAAAAAGGGCACAGATGGAAAGGTGGAGACCTATAAAGTCGATCTGATTACCAAAAAATATCATCAACGTTATGGTATTGACTATGATGAAACGTTCTCTCCTATGGTAATGCTCAAATCTATTCAGATTATGCTTGCTATTGCTATCCATCTAGATTATAAAATCTGATAAATAGATGTGAAAATGGCTTTCCTAAATGGAGAGCTGGATGAAGAGATCTATATGATATAGCCTGAAGGATTCACATCCATAGATGAGTCTAATGTTAGATATATATTTCCTAGAAGCCAGAATTGGTTGACACTTATAATACACTTCTAGGGGCAAAATTATAATTTTGACTATTATCAATAAAATGGGTTATTTTCTATCACATATGTGTATTTAGTGTCTATGATACATCCTTTGAATTAATGGTAATGATAATTCATATTTTTAAGAGTTGAAAATTTAAGACATGAATAATCATTATTAACTCATAAAATGCTCCCGACCATAGGATCATCACGAGGATGGTGATAGATCCGGAAGATTGGTGTACCATCGCTTCTCTTTAGTAGTTGAGTCTTGAGTCTATGGTCTGAAAATACCAGAGCGAGAGTACAGATACTCGTTAGAGAATGAGGGCATTGAGCGTGACCACCTCGAGTAGTCATTAGAAAGTCTACCTTCTCATCAATGACTGACTCGATGCTGCATGGTGTGTCTGGTTCTTTGACCTGAGGTGCATCGATAGTTCACCTTGAGGGTGTTATAGTTTGACTACACCATTACTCGATCTCCTAGCCACATGGAACCTGAGGTGTATGTTGGCTATAGCATGTTCATTGTAGGAACTGGATTGCATCAAGATGGAATCTATCTACCTCGGTGGTAGAGGAGCAGCCCTATGATGATCATGAGAATCAAGTCCAGAAGCCCATGGCCATGGCAGAGTGAAATAATAGAAAGAGTTTCTATTTAGATTTTCACATCGGACTTGAATCGAATGATTACATCATATGACAGAAACTAGGGTTTGACGAGTTCACCTTAACCCTAATCTGATCGGGGCTCAAGATAGAAGAACTTAATCACACAGTAGCTGCACCAAGAGGTTTGCATTCAGCTCTGATGGGTTGCCACCATATACTGCTAGGTGTCACTGGTGGATTTTGGGAGCAATTAGAATGATTTAGATGATCGATCATTCTAGCTGTTCGAATCAGAAGAGTTCTGATCCATCGAAAGGAGTTTCGATGATGTCGATGATAGAGATCATGACATATTCCATTACCATACAGAACTGAACCTAACTGGGTCACACAAATAAGGGTTTGAATCTGGTGATCATCAATTGAACTGATCTAGTTCAATTGATCTGAATGAGATTCAATTAGGTTCAAGAAAATCGTGCTAGCACTCGATTGAACCTAACGTTCTTCTTTTACTATCATAAATAGTTGTCCTGACTGAGCCAAAGGAGTTTGTGCTTGATCAGAGGCCTTCACTTGGTCTGACTGGAGCCTGTCCAGGTTAGAAAAGGGTTGTCTTATTTTGTAAGATAATACCTACCATTTTTGGTCATCTACCATTTCTCATCCTTTGACTTTGGTCAAAAGTTGACCTTTGACTGGTCAAATGTTGACCATTGACACTTTGACTTCTATCCATGTGTCACGCACCTATTGGAGAGCTGGTGGGGGCCTGTCCCCCTGTCAGAACCTGGCAAGGAGGAGGGCGCACGCCACCCTTGGCGTGTGCCCAAGCTGGAGGCGCCCAGGAGTCCCTGTTGGACAGGGACTCCATCTCCTTTTTGGATTTCGATTAGACTCTCCTAAGAACCAACTTTGACTGGTCTTAGGCCATCTAAGGAGGAATCCAGGGGACTCTATTCCCACCAATCAGATTTAGATCTGATTTCACAAAGGGTTGTGATTGGTTGGGAAGAAGAGGAGTTGGATCACGCATAGTCTATAAATAAGACCCTGCCAACTCAAAGAGCAATAAATTTCCACACCCAAGGTGTCTCTTCCTCCTCCTCATGCAAGATCTTCTCCCTCTCTCCCATGCCCAAATGGTTTGGGATCAAGTTGGTGCAATCCAGATGAGAGAAAGGCAGAAAGCTAGAAGGCTGCGCGCTGCAAGGACAACTGCTGATCTTC
>QRFJ01000422.1:0-42500 GCA_006176705.1 Cocos nucifera
CGTTGTTGTTTTGAGAGAGATTACTATCATGTGGGGCCATGCTAGAATAGACTATACATCCCGATGATATACCCTCGATCCTATGGAAGGAGGTTGATCATCGAGGATGGTGACAACAGTGTAGTGAGCTTGCCTCCGAAGTCTTACATGAATGTACTGGGAAAAAATTCTAGGGCCAAAAAAAGGATCCTGATGAGGATATCAAAAATTTAAGTAGAAAAGTTTGTGATAGTCACATCGATTGTTCAATAATAAAATTATCAATATATAAGACTTTAAAATAGTCTACTAAAAAAAATAATTAGGCTTTAGCATTTTGGGCTACGTGGTTCAGACTTTTAACAAATTGCTGTTTAGTAAATTATTTGGGGCATTACAAATGATATTAGAGCCACTCCTAAAAATAATATCAGGTGGAGCCATGCTAGAATAAACTGTGCATTCTAATGACGTATCATCAATCTGATGCAAAAAGATTGATCATCGAGAACGATGACAACAACATGATGAACTTGCCTCCAAAGTAGATTCTGAAGCCAAAAAGATCCTAACGAGGATGTCCAAGATTTAATCCCACATCAATTGTTCAACAATAAAACATCAATACATAAAACTTTGAAATAGTCTACTAAAATAATTAGACTTAAGCATTTTAAACCGCATGTTCAGACTTTAGAGATTCAATCATATTCTTAAATAAATATATCTTTTAAATAAATTTGTACTGTACAATTTTATTTAATCAATGAGCAAATAAAACTGGATCCACCAATCCACAACTGCTCCAATTTATCACCCATCTCTGATCCTTTATCAATTGAAGGACAAGCGTTCGCCTGCAATTATTTTCGCCGACTTGCCTAATTGTTTGCTCATTATGGTGCGATTATTGAAAAAAAAACAAAACTTAAAAATATATTATAAATGGGGCCCAAAGCTGCTGTTACCAATCCAGCTTGGAAGAGCAAGCGTCGTGCCCTAAAATCACTCCAAAATAAAAGGCCATCGACTTATAACCTGACCTAAGCTACCTGCAGTGCCAAGAAAATTGTCACCAGTACATACATTATAAACATACATTATAAACATGTCTAATTGAATGTATAAAATGAGGAATTGAAAATACTTGGGAAAACAAAGCCTGTGTTTTTTACCATGAGTAAGAATATCACAAGGATCCCAAAAGCTGGATGCTGGGACAAGTTGGATGTCACAAAATGTGAGAACCTATTAAGGCATTGCATTACCCCCATAATAGTTATGCGTTGGATTCTTATAGAGCTACATAACCCAAATAACATTCTAACTAATCTTTTTGGATGAGTTCGTTATAGATGGTGTCAGAGCAAAGAACATCCATGATTTACCCTGCCTATGACCTATATGCACTAGACGATTCTGTAGCATCCTTCCTTTCGAAAGTGACAACATGCTAATCATGGTGTTAATGACTAGATCTTAATTGGATTTTGAAATCTCAGTCTGGTAAGAATGCTCAGATTTAAATGAAAGTGTAAAAACTCATACAAGGCATGCCTAGTCTCAACATTTAAACCCAAGCATTCTTGCCAGACCAAGGTTTTAAAATCCAATAAAAACCTAGTCATAAACACCATGATCAGTAGGTTGTCACTTTCAAAAGAACAGGAAGCAAAATAGTTTTTGGCCAGCCTTGTTAGGTAGTACCGGATTGTAACATTATACATGCCATGATGCACTTACATCTAATAAATACCTACAAATTTGACTAAATAATAAATAAGAGAACTCTCCTTACAATCTAGTAAGAAAGAGCTAAAAAGTCAGTGGCTTCAACTCCTAATCACATCATTTTTCAGAAACAAAATCAGCATGTTTAATATCAAACAACGAACATCAAATAAAGATCTAATGGCACCCAAATGAAAGTGAAACAAAAATTGAAGATTCAAGGGATTGTGATGGTTTCATATTCACAATAAAGTCTGTTTCATTTTCTGATTACTGAATGGAGATATCGAAGTGGGTATGAGGAAGAAAAGCAATAGTGGACGTCACAAAACAAAATTTTTCATTAATGAATCATGGTACACTGAATAAACTCCTTATTTGATGCATTGACGCTTGTTCTCCTCAAAATCATAATCAATAGCTGACAAAAACCAGGATTACAAAGGGGAAACTAAGAATACACAGATTATTATATACACAAACCGCATGAGGAGACTGTTGTCCATTTCTGTTGTCTTTAAACAGCTAAGTCAGTTCTGATCACAAAGGCCCTGGAAGCAAAAAGAAACAATTGGCATATTTAAGAAATACTAGTTCATCGGTATACATAGGATATGTAGCAGGCAATCAGACAGCATGGTAAGCCCACAAATAACTGATATTCCATAAATAGTTACAACAGTTAATAGTTAACACATTAGTCAAAAATTGATAGTTTTGCCTTGAAAAGAATAGTATGTCTGTCCTTTCTTTAGTAATTCATCTCTCCACATGCACATTACTACATGTTCATAAATTTCCAGATACACAAATTTCTATTATTGTCTTCCTTCAAGAATTCAGTGAATATTTGAAACACGGGTTATAATTTTTTGCATTATATACAATATGGGCTCAAATTTTCTGATCCTACTAAACCAATTAATATCTTTTAGAAGTTCAAGAAAATAGTGAATAGGGAGAGAACCAAACCTTCAATCAGGTATGTGAAGGTCTGATATAATCTACCAGATACAACAGTACTGAGATTGGGATCTAGACCCAATTCAAACAATCACAAGAGTTTTAGGTTTGGCTGCCAGAAATATATTAAGAGTTAGATATTGATCAATTTTGCTCACAGAGTGAAAAAGTTAACTCTTCCTTCTTACATTACCTTTTATACAATAAGGATATGCCTAGCATTACCTAAGTGTTAGCCGACCTAATTGAAGATTAGACCTAAGACTCAACAAACTTCATGTCTTACGATTGGATATAAGACAGTTCTGATTTATACATATATCCATAAACTGCACCTCCAGTTGAATTCATAGTTCTGCAAGACTCTTACCCATTGTAGTTTGAGAATGACGTCTAAACTTTCAGATCCACGACTAGAGAAACAGTTTTAGGATTTGGCCGCATATTAATGGAGTCAACATCCTATCGACAAAATGAAATGACATATCAACTGAAAATACTAAATGAAAATTATTATTCCACTGAACTTATAAGATGAATTAAAACTGCCATCTTAGAAAAATGGGCATCCCAATGCACAAGTTTCCCACCACTATGGAGTCTGGGTGGAGCATCAGATATAGGTAGCCTTGACCCTGCATACAGAGAGACTTTCCATATTTCAAACATGACATCCAGGTCATAATGGAACAACTTTGTCATTGCAGCAAATCCACCCTCTCAAAGTCCTAACATCTATGATTTGTATTTAGAAAAACCCTTTTTCCACAATGAATAGTAAGGAAGCATTTTACAGTTCACACATAAAAACAGAATTCATACCATTTTTAAGCGTTGTGGGAAGTTATTTTGTCTAACTTGATGATCCAATTGAGCTGGTTTCAGGAAGACACCCATCCAAGAAGGCAGTGGATGTGATCACATCACCCTGCAGTAAGCCCAGTGACTGACATATGATTGGACCACAAAATGATTGGTCAGGCACCTGCATCAGCCTAGGCAGCCCATATATGAAGCCTGGGCAAAGATATGGGTGTTAGGTGCCCCCATATCTGCCTACGATGTCACCCTCTTCTTCCACATCCTCCTTGCCCTCCACCTTTTTCTCTTCTCCACCTTCTCGACCTCCTCTTCCACTTAAGTAGTCACCCAGCTACATGTATATCATCTAAATGCTAATGTGGTACCTAGGATGCTTGCATACTGCAGCTGTCTTTAGAACCTTGCAAACAAGTTTGCATTGTGGTCATGCACCATACCAAACAAATGGTCCAATCCTCAAGAAGATGCCAATGTCAATTATATAAACAATCCAATGATAGGGAGCAACAGAATAATTGGTTTGATTATCTCAACCAGATACAACATCTGTTAATATATCAATCTCCTGGCCATATGCTGATGCAGAGGCACATGGACTCAGATTTCTTGAACAAGATAAAAATAAGAAACAGGAATCTACATGCTGACCCCTTTAAAATTGATTTTATCCAGTTTGATGCAAACAGTGAAGTTTTACTTCATGGATGCAATATTATTTTCTTGGCCAATCTGTTAGCAGACTTGTTAAGTCCGCTTAATGTTGAAATTGAAATAATCATTAGCCTATCCCTGAGCAACAAGAAAAACCCTCCAAATAAGCGGAGGCCCACTGGATATTTCTCACCACATTTATACTTAGGCCCATGAATACTCTGCATTGTCCAGTTAGACATTAGTGGTCCAAACATGACTCTTAATCCTCTTTCACTCTTAGATTCTTCAAAATCATTCTTAGATGGGTAAGCATTTCCAACATACATTATAATGGTAACAAAATCTTTGAAAAAGTGAGAATGTTTTCCAAGGGATTTGTCTTCAATCTAACACCTTCTGCAAATGCCACTCTGCAGAAAAGATGCATCAACTAAATTCATTACTAAAAAGAGAGAGACTAGTAATTAAAGCAATGGGATATAAGGCCATAGATAAGGGTGTAAATGATACCGGAAAACTTAATAACTTAACCCAATTATTTTAAAATAATCAGGTATAGATCCAACTTAAGCTTTTCATAACCTCATCAGATCAAATTTGGATTCTACATTAGGATCGAATTTCTTATTAGATTGAACTTGGATACAGCTATCTTCAAATCCAAAAACCCAATAACTTGAATACTGGAAAACAAAGCATATATTTAGCGTATGTAAATATGAAAATACAAAGAAAATTGACAAGAGGATTTGTTTTAATTCCTTTTATTCATATGTGGATTTATGCCTTTTCTCATGGACACTCTCACTCGTTGCTATTTTAGCTCCAAAATCCCAAACAACAGTCAGATTTTGATTATGTTTCAATCAAACTGAACATAAATAAAAATTTAAATCTGCTTCAAAAGTGATTGGATTTTTCTTAAAACCAACCATTCACTTCCCATATCATGATTCTTTCATTTAGCAATCTGCCACAAACTATTGCGATAACAGTCGTTTTATTTTTGGAAATTGTTAAACCATGGTTGGTTGATCCATTAAAATTATTGGGGTTAAATCCGCTCCTGCCGAAGTTCGGTTTGGTGTCTTATCTCGGGATGATCCCGAGATGGCCGTCCTCCATCCGGACTCCTTCAAGCCGAATTCCTTCAAGCAGAACTCCAGTCAAACTCCTTCTGGACTCCTCCCAGTTGCCCAACTGAATCCTTCCGATCGAACTTCTCTCTGTCGCTAGAAGGATCTTGGCATCTTAACATGGCAACTATCAGTCAACACATAGACATCTCGGAAGCATCCGAACTCCAACTATTAAATCTCAACAAACTGGCACATCACGACAACGGACACTACCCTCCGTAACATCGCGACAACGGACACTACCCTCCGTAACAAGCTCCACGTGGCCCCGAACGGCCCACTACCAGGCAGTTACGGCTGTCACCATTAGTTTGTTACAGGCTCTGCCTATATAAGAGATCCTTCAGATACGTTTTCTCTCCAACTCTAAACTCTACTTAAAATCTATCTGACTACTCCATTTTTGTTGGCCAGAAAAGTTGACTTGATCATCGGAGGGTCTTGCCAGAGCCACCACCTCCGACTCCGAACAAGACTTTGTTTTGCAGGTCACTGGCAGCGACCTTGTCTTCTTCAGCTCCAGCTCCATTCCAGTGTTAACCAGATTCTGCACCAACAGAATTGGCGCTAGGAAGGCCACGATCCCTTGTTCTTAAAAAAGTACTCGGCAAAGATCCTTCTTCAAAGTTCTTTTTCGACCAGCTTTGCAAAAATGCCGCCCAATAAGGCATCAACTAGGCGATCTAACGCCTCCGCAGCCAGATCTCATCCAGATCCGTCGACTCCGACTTTATCTCCGGCATCCCAGCCTCCCCCACCGATATCAGTGGTGGACGTGAAATAGTTCAACCTGCTGATCCAGCATGTCAGGGGCCTCACCGAAGCAGTGCAGGCTATGCAGCAGCAACCACCGGCATCAGTTCAGTCGGGGGGAGCTTCACCAGAATATCAAGATCCGATGCTGGGAAGGCCCACCTGGGCTAGCCATCAGGTGATCCCCAGAAAGGGGAAGCAGAGGGCAAAGAGCCCGTGTTCAGATCATGACTCAACCCCCGGAGGATCCCTACCTCTATTTTGCCAGAAGACCCTTAAGATCCATGACCGACAGGATCTTCTAGATCAAAGGGTCTGGAAAATGAACCAGCGAATCAAGAAACTCTACCATGCTCCCCTCGCCCACGACGATGATATCTGCACCGACCCTCCTTTCTCCCAGTAAATCATGCAGGAGTTGATCCCACCAAACTTCAAGCTCCCCCAATTCGAGAGCTACGATGGGACCACTAATCCGATCGACCATCTGAAGGCCTTTCAGACTATGATGCTGCTCCATGATGCACCAGACGCCATCCTGTGTCAAATCTTTCCATCTACTCTGAACGAAGCAGTAAGGAATTAATACTCGGCGCTGAAGACGGATACGATCTTCTCCTTCGACCAAATAAGCCATCAATTCGTAGCTCATTTTATCAGCAGCCGACATTCCAGGCGAGGCTCAGACTCCCTCATCAACATCAAGCATAAGGGAAGTCCATCCGAGCTTACGTCAGCCGCTACACTGGAGATTCGGAATTTGGACCAATCTGTTGCTATAGCCATGCTGAAAGGCGGCCTTAAAAAGAATGATCTTCTATTTCTCTTAGAGAAGAGATACCCCAAGGATTTTGCCAATTTGCTAGCTTGGGCTGAAGGTTATGCCCGAGCTAAAGAAGCCTTCAAGTTGAAGGACGAGGAAGCCATGAGAGAGCGGCAGGTGGGAGATTCTAGCAAGCCCGTAGTTGAAGAGAAGCCGAGCGAAGCTCAACCACACTCCCGAACACCTCCTAAGCGCAAGTAAGCCCGACCCCTCCGCAAGCTTGCCATCAAAGAAGCCTTGACCAAAGGACACGGCGGAACTCTCCCCTCAGAAGGTTCCACAACTATGCCCCCCTTAATGCTTCGAAGACTCGAGTGCTAATGAAAATCAAGGAGCAACTGCCGAGGTTGGAAAGAATGCGCACTCATCCTGGCAAGTGCAATCCTAGTAAGTACTCTCTACCATCGTAACCACAATCACAATACCGAAGAATATACTCAGCTCTAAGACGAGATCAAGGAGCTCATCAGACGATGCAGACTTGACCGATTTCTGCGACGTTGGCCTGAAGGAAGAATTGGCCGAGGGCGTTGCCACAACCAGAACCGCCAAGGAGGGAGGAGCAACAAGGAGATCGGCCACCCCTCGGCATCATCAACACCATCTCTTGGAGACTTCGACGGGAAGAGGCTAGTGGATCGACAAAGCCAATGAAGAGGCAGAGAACTGAAGAACCCATAGCTTTCACTGAAGAAGATGCTCAAGGGGTTCAATTCCCTTATAATAATGTGGTTGTAGTTTCTTTAAACATTGCAGACTATGATGTACGCCGCATTCTTATTGATAATGAAAGCTCTATCAATGTCTTGTTTTATAATGCTTTCTCTAAGATATCCATACCTAATAATCGCCTGGGACCAATGAACTCCCCATTGGTGGGCTTCATTGGCGATGCTGTGCTAGTTGAAGAAATAATAACATTAACTGTGGCTGCAGGACGATACCTAAGACAGTTCAGAGCACAAGTGAATTTTTTGATAGTAAGAGCTCCATCTGCTTACAATGCAATTCTCGACTGACCTGATCTAAATGCACTTTGGGTAGTGGTGTCGATCTACTATTTGAAGATGAAGTTTCCAACAAACTACGGGATCGGAGAGGTCAGAGAGGATCAAGCTTTGGCATGACACTGCAACTCAATTGCTTTACAAAAAAGCGATCAATCAGATCCTTGTCCTATTGACGGGCTGGACGTCCGTGACGACCTGAGGAGCGAGCGAGCCTATGAAAGACCTTGTAGTTATCCCTTTGAATGATAGGAATATAGAGCATACAGTGCAAATCGACTCCAACTTGGAAGAAGAAATACGAAAGCAGCTCGTCGCCTTCCTACAAAGAAATGCAAATGTCTTTCCTTGGGTCCCTGCAGATATGCTCGGAATTGATGCTGAAGTCATGGAACATCGTCTGGCTGTTGATCCCAAACATCGACCGGTGAAAGAAAAGATACGGGGCTATGCACCAGAAAGGCAAAAGGCCATAGAGAAAGAGGTTGACAAATTCTTCAAAGCCGGGTTCATCCGAAAAATCAACTATCCGGACTAGATCTCCAATGTGGTCCTCGTCAAGAAGGCAAACGATAAATGAAGAATGTGCATAGACTTCAAGAAGTTGAACAAGACCTGCCCAAAAGATAGCTACTCCCTGTCTAGAATTGATCAATTGGTGGATGCAACCTCGAGCCATGAGCTTCTCACTTTCATGGATGCCTTCTCTGGATATAATCAAATCCGAATGGCACCAGAAAACGAGGTGAAAACTATTTTTATTACTGATCGTGGTCTTTATTGTTACAGAATCATGCCCTTTGGGCTCAAAAATGCATGTGCAATCTATCAACATTTGGTCAACAAGATATTCAAGTAGATCAGCCGCAACATGGAGATCTACGTGGATACATGCTTGTAAAAAATAGATCTTCAATAAATCATATTGCCGATCTTGAAGAGACCTTCAGTGCCCTCCGAAAATATAAGATGAAGTTTCTGGGTTTCATGGTGTCAAGGCACGAAATTGAAGCAAATCCAAAGAAGATCCAAGCCATTCAAGAAATAACTGCTCCAAAGTCAATAAAGAAAGTTCAGCGCCTAAAAGAAAATGTAGCAGCTCTGAATCGCTTCATCTTAAAGTCGGCTGAGTGATGTACGTCCTTCTTTCAAGTTCTCAAGCAACCAAGGAGCTTTTGCTGGACTGCTGAATGTCAACAAGCATTCGAGAAACTAAAAAACTACCTCGACTCACCTTCCTTATTTGCAAAGCCCGAACCTGGAGAAGAACTATTCCTCTACCTGACGGTGTCCCCGACAGTCCTTACAGTAGTCCTAGTCAAGGAAGAGGCAAAAGTACAATGGCCGATCTACTATATAAGCCGAGTTTTGAGGGACGCCGAGATCAGGTACACCAAGTTAAAAAAGCTAACTTATGCTTTGTTAATTATAGCCCGAAGGCTCCGACCTTATTTCTAGGGGCACACTATAACGCTCCTCACTGATCAACCGATCAAAGCAGCTCATCGAACAGACGCCTTCGGAAGAATAACAAAATGGGCAATAAAGCTTATAGAGTTTGACATCAACTACCAACCTCAGTCATCAATTAAAGCCCAAATATTAACATATTTCATAATAGAATGCACCATTCCAGATGAAGCTGAACTTGAATAAAATGAAACCGGTATTCCATGGTTATAGCCGAACTCCCACGAAGAAAGAGCAGACCTCCCCAAAGATTTTTGGGCCTTATACGTGGATGGCTCGTCCAATGCTTCCGATGCAGGCGTAGGTTTGATTTTGATCAACTCAGAAGAAATTGTTGCAGAGTACGCGCTGTGCTTTGAATTTTCTGCAACAAATAATGGGGCTGAGTACGAGGCACTGATCGCAGGATTAAAGATAGCTAAAAAACTAAAAGCAAATTGGCTCCAAATTTATAGTGACTTCCAGTTAGTGGTGGAACAAGTCAGTGGCAATTATGAAGCCTGAGAGGATAGCATGATCAAATATCTAAAAAAAGTGAAGAGTATGACCCCAACCTTTAGCAGTTTTGATATCAAAATGATTCCGAGAGCAGAGAACGTCAGGGCCGACCTTCTCTCCAAATTGACCATGCTAGCCTCGACTGAACTACCTAAGATCTTCTTTGAAGTTTTGAAATGCTCAAGTTCGAAGGAGTCGCGGTCAGTAATGCAGGTCGACCATGAGCCTAACTGGATCGACCCACTAGTTGCTTATCTCAAAGATGAAGTTCTTCCTTATGATCCGAAAGAAGCTCAAAAACTTAAAAATCAAGCCTCCCAGTATGTTCTATATGAAGGCAAGTTATATAAAAGGTCGTATTCTTTATCATTTTTGAAATGTCTCCAACCTTTTGAGACCGATTTTGCACTATGGAAAGTGCATAAAGAAATGTGTGGAAGTCATTTGGAGGCTAGGTCCTTATCTCACAAACTACTTCAGCAGGGCTACTATTAGCCAACAATGTACCATGATTCTATAAAGTATGTCAAAAAATGTGATCGTTATCAAAGAAATGCAAACATTCAAAGACAACCAACCTCTGAACTTACATCCCTGAGCATCCCATGGTCGTTTGCATGATGGGGGATGAACATACTCGAACCCTATCCTATGGCGTCTGGACAGCGAAAGTTTCTGCTGGTGACGATTGATTATTTCAAGAAATGGTTGAAGCCGAACTTCTGGCAAAAATTACTGAAACTAAAGTGCAGGACTTCGTCTAAAAGTCAATTGTGTGCAGATTTGGTCTACCTCGAACTCTTATAACAAATAATGGGCACCAATTTGCATGGACAATTTGCCGAGTTCTGTGAAGATCTGAACATTGTCCACAATTTTACGTCAGCAGCCCATCCATAGGCAAACGACGAGGTCGAGATAACCAACAGAACCCTATTACAAGGTATCAAAGCAAGACTTGAGAAAGCAAAGAAGACTTGGGTGGACGAACTCGATCATGTACTTTGGGCATACCGAACTATCCAAAGACTATCAACTAGGGAGACACCATTTGCCTTGGCTTTCAGAACAGAAGCGTCATCCCAATAGAAAAAACTTCCATCAATGCAAGTCGTGGCATTCAACGAGCAGCGCGAGTAGCAGTATCTCAGGGCTAACCTCGACTTATTGGAGGAAAAATGAGAAGAAGCTCAAGTTCGGATGGTGGCCTATAAGCAGAAAGTAGCTCGCTACTACAACTCGAGTCAAAGGCAAAGTATTCAAAGTAGGAAACTTGGTACTTCAACGAGCAGCTGTTTCACAACCTCAGAACCAAGAAAAGCTCGCCCCAAATTGGGAAGGCCCATATAAAATCAAGGAGGTCGTCCAGCGCGGAACTTATTACCTAAAGAAACTCGAAGGAGCAGATCTCCCACGCCCATGAAATTCAGAGAATCTACGAATATATTACCAATGACTTTATTTTGAATAAAGTTTTCATGTTTTAACATCTCCATTCTTAGTATAAATTTGTGATGACAGGAAATAACTTTCAAAATAATCAAAGTTAACCGTGTCAGGAATAGGAGGACCTCGTCCTAACAAGAATGAAGACCTCCGGTTATTCAAGATGGAAGGAAAAAGATCCTTCAACGGCCCTTCGTGCCCCTACTGCTCTATTAGGAATAGGAGAACCTTGTCCTAATAAGAGCAAAGTCCAACCGTGTCAGGAACAGGAGGACCTCATCCTGACATGAATGAAAACCTCCGATTATTCAAGACAGGAGGGGAAAGGTCCACTCAACGACCTTTTCATGCCCCTACTGTCTTGATAGGAACAGGAGGAGAACCTCGTCCTAACATAAGTAAAGTCCAACCATGTCAGGAACAGAAGGACTCTCCTGACATGGATGAAGACTCCGTTACTTAAGACAGGAGAGGAGGGCCACTCAACGACCCTTTCGGCCCTACTATCTTGTTAGGAACAGGAGGAGAATCTCGTCCTAATAAGAGCAAAGTCCAACCATATCAGGAATAGGACCTCATCCTGACATGGATGAAGACCTCCGATTATTCAAGATAAAAGGGGAGAGGCCCACTTAATGACCCTTTCGTGCTCCTACTGTCCGATTAGGATTAGGATCAGAAGAATCTCGTCCTAACATGAGCAAAGTCCAACCGTGCTAGGAACAGGATCTCGTCCTGACATGGATGAACACCTTCGGTTATTTAAGACAGAAAAAGAGAGGCCCACTCAATGGTCCTTTCGTGCCTCTACCATCCTATTAGGAATAGAAGAATCTCGTCCTAACATGAGCAAAATCCAACCGTGTTAGGAACAGGAGGACCTCATCCTGACATGGATGAAGACCTCCGATTATTCAAAACAGGAGGGGAGAAGCCCACTCAACGGCCCTTTCGTGCCCCTACTGTCCTGTTAGAAACAGGAGGAGAACCTCATCCCAACATGAGCAAAATTCAACCGTATCAGGAACAGGAAGAACTCGTCCTGACACAGATGAAAACCTCCGATTATTCAAGATATGAGGAAGGAAAAGACCCACTCAACGGTCCTTTCGTGCCCCTATTGTCCTGTTAGGAACAGAAGGAGAACCTTGTCCTAACAAGAGCAAAGTCCAACCGTATCAGGAACAAAAAGAGGACCTCATCCTGACATGGATGAAGACCTCCAGTTATTTAAGATAGGAGGGGAGAGAACTTTCAACAGCCCTTTTGTACCCCTACGGTCCTGTTGGGAGCAGGACGAGATACAAGAGCGAAAACTAATCGTGTTAGGAGCGGAAGAAAAACCTCATCTTAACATGGATGAAGACCTCTAACTATCTAGGATGGGAGGAAGACATTTCGTCAACAGTCATTCCGCCGAAAGATGAAGTGAAGAAAATAAAAAAATTAATAAACATCAAATCCATGCAGAACAAGAAGACAACTGAGGAAAACATCATTTCATTAAGATCGAGGTTCATTACAAAATAAAGGTCCATAAGACCAGTTACAAAAAAAAAGAGAAATGGAGTCGAGTCCTATTCAGGGTCAGACTTTGGACTACCAACTTCAGTCATCGCAAGAGAGAGTTTCAACCCTTCAACCTCCTCGAGCCTCTATCGACCCACCAGACTCTCCCTCAGCATCCTCTCCCACCTGCGTGACTCTATCTTTCTCAGCATCTTTCTTAGAACTGCAGATTCAGCTTCGACGTCCTTCACAATGTTTTTCTGATATGCCATTTGAATCTTCAGTTCACAGCTCGATTTTGTCTTTTTTCATGCACGGTGGACAAACTCTCTAAAATGCCTCTCAAAGAGAGTATCTCCTGCAAATCTCTACTCGAGCCAGCTTGAGCTCTATCCAACAATTGTTGCCGAAGTCGGGCAATCTCACCATCGGCCTTTTGGAGTTTATGTTGAAGGTCGGCAACTTGACCACAACAACCTCGCCTATAATCATTATATGACTCTTCGGCTGCTTGTAACTGGCCCTGTAACTCGGAGAACCTTTTTAACCAATCATAACCATACTCAGTCCGATTGGTGGACCATGCTGAACTTCCTTCAAGTATTTGAATCTTCTCATGCGCGGCCCTCAGCTCGATTTTCAGAGAGCTCGCCTTGGCGGTCAAAGTCCAAACCTTCTCGTTGCCGAGCTTCTTCACTCGTTCCAGTTCTTCAATCAAATAGCGCTTGTTATTGATATAGTCCATGGAGTTCGTCCCGTGCACTTGGCGCAAGTGAGTAATCTCTATCGTCGCCTCTGAACAATCCTTCCTCGACCTCTAAAGCTCGTCTTTTGTTTTCTTCAACTTTTTCTTCAAGTGATGAACCTCTGTTTTCAAAGTTCTAACCATTGATTTTAGAGGAATGCCCAGAGGTAGGGGGTCGGCCTCGACAGGAGACGGCGGGTCATGACTTTGATTGCTAAGAGAATTCTGAATAATAAACGCAAGTGTAAAAAAAGATCTACTTTCATTGTTCAAAATACTGTATATACATCAAAAAGAAAGAAGAAAAATATAACTATTCGAGGTTCTCAACCTCAAGAGGCGCGGCAGCGGACGAGGTTGGAGCATTCTCTGCAACCCCAGGCTCCGATGTAGGTTTGGGCGCCTCGGCGGTAGGTTCGGAGGGCTCGAAGGCGACTTCGACAGGAGAAGGATCGGCCGCGGCAGTGGATTGTCCCGCCTCTTCATCAGAAACTTCCTCATCCAGGAAACTGAGATCAAGCTTGGAAAATTTGCAAGCCACTCTATCTTCACAGAGTTCGAACCCCTTGATGAAGGTCTGCTGGCCGAACTCGACATTCAGATTTCTCATTTCAAAGAAAACCTTGAACTCTTCCACCACCTGAACCTTCGCTTCCAAAATCTACCTTGAGATATGATCCCGCAGCTCGACAACCTTGACCTCGGCCTTCCTCCTCTCCTCCTCCAAGGCCAAAGCGGCCTTTAGTCCTACAGAAGCGAGCTCCTTCCTGAGCACCTCCTGAAGACCTCCGACTTCGACCGCCTTCTCCTTTGTGAGGCAATCAACCTCGGCTGCCTTCTCTTCCCAAAGACAGGCGACTTCAGCCTGAAGGTCTTCCTAAACCTTCAGGGCTTCTGGTGACCCGACTATAATAAACAAATGTTATGCATGCAAAAAAAAAAAGAGAAAAGAAATCAACAATGCGATTACCTTGAGAAAGAACCCAAGGGAATCCCAAATGAGCTACATGTGATCGAGGTCGGCCATTCGATTTACCACCTCAGGCATGGCGAACTTGTCAGTTAGGTCCCGGATGATCTCCGGTTTGCTAAAGGGGTCTTCTCCCAGATCATCGCTATCGTCGTTGGACTTATCGGGACGAGCCTTGTGGAACATTTTCATAATGACCTTTTTCTTCTCCCTTCCTTTCTTTCGGCGGGAGGCTGCAGAGCTTCATCTTCGACTAAAGGGCTTGAGAATGTTGGAGGCACAGAGCCCCCTTCAACAGCGCCGACCTCGGCGACAGGGATAACTTCGACAACTTCGGAGGCAACGGCGACAGCGGTGAGGATCGCAGAGCTCGGAGTGTCAACCTTCTCCTTCTTCGAGCTTTCGTCCGGTGCCTTTCCTTTCCTCTTCTGAGCATGCTCCTTGGTAAGCATTTCAATTGCCTGGGTGTCCATCTCTGCAACAAAGAAGGAATCACAGTCAACAACATATCCATACGAAATCTTATAAAAGTTTGCAAAGTAGAAAAATGTACTGGCAAGGTTGAGAGGACTCAAGCCCATGTTGAACAGAATATGTTCTTTCGAAAGTTCGGAAAGGAGAGGAGCTCGGTAAGTTTTAAGCTTATTGGCCGAATCAAAGTCGCCCCTATCTAAGCTAGGAGCTCAGTGGACTAACTCTCTAAGAAGACCCCAAGAAGAAAGCCCTAACATCAAAGTCGGACAATACACAAAGAAGAACTCCTTCCAATTGTGGATAGGAGCACCTTTCAAAAACCATTTCTTGCCGAACTGGAGCGAGAAGTACCACCAGTCCTTCGCGGAAGGATGGCGTTTGAAGATATAGTAGTTCCTAAAAAGAGAAAAGGTCGAACGAACTTCGGCCAAGTGGCAAAGGAAGAGGAATCCGATCACAAACCTAAAAGAGTTCGACACTACGGAAGTTAAGGAGATGTTCAAAAAACGAAAAAGCACAACTATAAAAGGTGGAAGAGGAAGTCTTAGTCCGGCACGAAGAGCTTCTAAATACAGACAAAATCGATCGGGCGAGGGAGAACAAGCCCGGTCGCTGGGTCCAGGGAGTTCTAGTTCGTATTCCAGAGGGACTCCATATTATATCCTAATTAATGAAAGATCGTCTGGGATCAAGATATAGCAAATCATACCCGGTACAAAAGTTAGATGGGGCATACTTCTAAGGTCGGTCTTATCTAGGAAATCAGGGTTTCGAAATGTTGGATCAAATAAACTCCAAGAACCGGCAGACTGAGAAGTTTTCGAAGACATTCGGATCAAACAAACACCGAAAAATCTAGAAAATAAGGCGCAAAACCTTCCCAAAGAAACCGAAGGGACAAGATGCAAAAGACACCGAAATAATCAAAAGAAAGATTGTGAAACTAACCTAGATTGATCGAGAAGGGCAACGAAATGACTGGTGTGACGAAAATCAAGCAGGAAAACACCCACGAGCAGAAGAAACAGAGGAGATCGAAGGCTCTCGAGCAAGAAAAAGAATATCAGAGAAAAAAAGAGAAGAGCTCAAAGAGAAGTGAGGCCCCTAAGAGAAGACGAGCCTAAATATCCTGTAGAGCCGAAGACCATTATGATGGCTGGTCGTCTCCGACCGATCTACGATTGACGTATGTCCCACTCATGATAGACGACCGACGACTGATAGAACCTTAATTGCGCCGTACCTGGGATAGAGTTTCGGCGGAAGTTTCAAAAAATTATCTTTTCGGATCACCTCGTATTTAAGAAGCTTCGGCGCCAACGCAATAAACGCCAAGACTCTATCCAACGAGCACAGAATCCAAAAAGAACTTCAGCAATCGCCTTTTTTGTACTCCCTTCTAATTTCGAACTCGAGAGTATGGAGACTATTGTTGGGGTTAAATCTACTGTCGAAGTTCGGCTTGGTGTCTTGTCTCAGGATGATCCCAAGATGGCCATCCTCCATCCAGACTCCTTCAAGCCGAATTCCTTCAAGCCGAACTCCCCCAATCAAAATTCTTCCGAACTCCTGAACTCCATTCGGACTCCTTCAAGCCGAATTCCTTCAAGTCGGACTCCTCCAGTCGAACTCCTTCCAAACTCCTCCCAGTTGCCCAATAGAATCCTTTCGGTCAAACTTCTCTCTATCACTAGGACCTTGGCATCTTAATACAACAACTATCAATTAATCCAGACATTCGGAAGCATCCAAACTCCAACTATTAAATCTCAACAAACTAACACATCGCGACAACAGACACTACCCTCCGTAACAAACTCCACATGGCCCCAAACAGCCCATTACCAGACAGTTATGGCTGTCACCATCAGTTTGTTACAGGCTCCGTCTATATAAAAGACCCTCCAGATACGTTTTCTCTCTAAGCTCTAAATTCTGCTCAAAATTTCTCTGAGCACTCCATTTCTATTGGCCAGAAGAGCTAACTTAATCGTCGGAGAGTCTTGCCGGAGCCACCACCCCCGACTCCGAACAGGACTTTATTTTGCAGGTCACTGGCGGCGACCTCGTCTTCTCCAACTCTAACTTCGTTTCGACGTCAACCAGATTCTACACCAACAAAAATCATGTGCTAAATTAAAACTCAAAAAAGCTTGATGCAAACTCAAAACTGATAACTAATTGAATTTGGATGCAAGTTCAGAGCTTACTCATTTTGATATATCTGAATCCAAATCCGAACTCTTTTTACTTACTGAGTTTGGATGTGGATACAGCATGGATCAGACTCGAAGCTGACTTGTTTACAATCAAGCCACAAATATCAAAACTCCAAATGAACATAGGTTGGCCTTCAGCGAAAATATTAGGAGAAAAGAAATTGAGAGGGCAGTGGAGACAATGGTAACAAGCCTAGAAGGGTGCTTATCGTTCCCAAAGCACAAAATTTTAGCCACTAAGAACCTAGCAGGACTAAAATAACAATCTAGACCAACTTTAAAAAAAAAACAAAAGAAAAAATATACAATAATGTGACTTGTAATAACACTAAAGGAGGTCCTACTCATGAGAGATGCACAAATCATGTGCACGCCTGTAGACTGGTAGGTAGAGTGAGCAGAGTTTGAAAAATTGGTCGTTTGGGATCTGAGCTGGGCCATAAGCTTTCATTCAATAGTTTTAATGGTTTATGGTTTTGGATTTAGTTTCAAAAGTTTTGCTTGAATAAAGTAATCAATCAAAATCATGAAAAGATAAAGATTATAAAAAATAAAACCAAATCATGAAGATAAATTAGGCACATTCAGATAATATTATATTTTTCGAACCATTTGATATCATTTCACTAGTTGTGTTGATATAGTCAAAAAACACATTTACAAAAATCAATGTTAAAGGAATAAAATAAAAATTTGAGGGAAATCTAATACAACACAAACTAAATGCTTAAAAGGTATGAGTTTTAGGATAACCATCCTTTTGTCAAAAACTCTAATTTTTCTCAATTCTTTGAAGCATAATGTTGCAATGCTTTCTAATCTATTAAAACTTGCAGAATCCAAGTCTAGACTAGAGAAAATGCTTAAAAACTTCCATACAGGAAGAAATGACTAAATATCAGCATAGTTAACTCATGTTGACAGTGAATATGGTTCCATAAATCACCATAACTCCATAAGGAGATCTGGTCTAGGATTGCTTCTGAGTGAAATACAAATCTTTTGGTTTTGGTTTCATAGGTTTGGATGGAAGTTCAGACTATGAGCATATACTGAAAGCTTAACTGCGCAAATAATTTGAACGGTATGATTTTTTTTTCCCTAGTATTTGTAAGAAAGACTAGATGAAGCTCCTGCAATGGTATATGATTTGCATTAAAGACTAGAAAACTGGAAACTGCAAATGAAAAATGTTTTTGGCCACAAATGTATATCAAGATTGGTTCTACATTAGCTTATATGCTAGGTAACAGACAAATGACATATGCCCTATCAGTTCACAATCTTGTAGGCATCAATCACTATTCACAAATACGGGCAAATAATTGTTTCTCCACAGCCAAACCATGTAGCTCTTCTCTCTCTAGCCCATCTCTCTTTATTTTTACTTATTTATATATAATTAATAGAGTGAAGAAAATGAAGAGCAGTAAAATAGAATATTTTGGGTGGAAGAATGAAGCTCCAAACCTACCAATGCAATTAACATGAGCAATTCAACTTTAGGATACAAGCCATACATCATAATATACAGCATTTTGTAAAAATTAAAAATAAACTGTTTTAAGGATTTCACATAAATGCATTAGGTAGTCCTAAAATGTTATATGCAGTCTAGAAACCTCCAGATATTTAGAAATTTGCTCTATACATGTCGTGATCTGCGAGAAGGATCGTGAAATTAGGTTGAAAGGCAGTTTAACCCAATATTCGGCTTGTCTTCTGTCCTTTGTAAGCCTAGAGGGTCTTCTTGTATTTATTTGCTGTCTCCAGACACTTGAAACTTTTACTTGGATACTTGTTAATTTCGAGACTCCCTCTCCAATTTTAAGTTGTGGGAAACCACAATTTGGGCTGCAAATTAGCCAACTGTGAGAAAGCTAGGGCAAGCTTGAGTTCTGCTTGACAGTCACATGCTCAGCTCGAGCTCAACATAAGCAGGAAAAACCAAGCTCAAGCTCAACTTTCATCTAACTCAAGCTCAGCGTAATCAGGCAGGTTATTGTAAGCTTAAGGCTAGGATGAGGTTTAAGGTGTACAAGGAGCAGACAGATGATGGACAGAGATAAAACTGTGTTGGACACGGTTGGGGAGAGAAAAATTGAGGGATCACGGCTAGACACAGCAAGGGCAGTATGTACCAGGCCTTGGCATTTGGGTCTGACTAGAGCAGAGGAAGGATGATGGCTAATAGTGGATGCCAAGGGGCTGCTGCTATTCATCAAGATTGCAGTGCATGGCAAATGGGTATGCAAAAAGTGGAGAGCATGAGTACAATAGTTGGCAACTAATAGTTACTGAACAAATGTGAACCCATCAGGGATGTTAGTGAAGGAAAGGAGAGGCTGAGAGTCAACAAGGAGTAAGTCTCATTGAATTTTGAGGTGGTGATCATTAGGGCTGGTTCTTCACTCTGCATGACCTTTGGCTTTTAATTCCAGCCATAATCCAAAAGTCAAAACAAAATCCACTACATATTTATGTGTTTATTTAAATATTAAATAACAATAGTTGTTGATAAATATATTTGATTTATTTGTTTGTTGGTTAATTTATAGCAAGCTGAACATAAAGTGAGCTAAACCAAGCTTGTGTTTGGCCTGTTTATATTTTAGTATTGAAAAACTGGCTTAAGCTTGGCTTGTTCATCAGTTAAATGAGTGAATACCAAACGGAAATTCAAGCAAAAAGCATGTCACACAAGAACAGCTCACTTGTTGATAGCCCTAACTGCAACTTATATAAAGCATTATTAGAAGTTCAGCAGTCTATTAGGGACTATCAACCTTTATTTAAGGCACAAGGTAGCATCATCCAGCTACAGCGGTCACAAATACAAGTTGTGGCCAAGACAAGAAGAGCAAACAACAGGGAGAAGGAGAAGAAAAGAAAGCGGAATAGAAGAAGTGACAAAGGAAAATGAATTGGAAGAAGAAAGAAAAGGAAAGTATGAGGAAAAATAAGTCAATTGTCTTTGCTAAATAAAACTTCTCTCATTCTTCTACTTGTCTAATTTTCCATGGAAGTTGGTAGATCGTGGTTTAGAATTTATTCAAGGTTTGAAAGTTAAAGAGAGTGTCATAAAATGTTATCGAAAATACATAAACTTCTGTCTTCTCCTCTCTCCCATCTGCCTGTCTTTCACTTCTTTTTAATAAAATTCAACCTAAGACTCAAGAAATCACCTCGAAAACACAAGGTTCCCACGTGCATTCTGCAACTGACATAGAAGTAATAAATTTTACTTCTGGAATTCATGTCTGGACCTTTATTTTGGATATTAGATTATTGCAATCAATTTTAGAGAACTGATCAATACCTATATGTACTTCAAGATGTGTACATCAAAATAAATGCACCACATTCTTGATTTATATGGCTCACCATGACTTTTTTTATACCTAGCTCAATCGGCCATACATTTATGACCACTTGAACTATATCTAGCTTATGTTCTAAAACATTTGATTTCAAGATACAGGAAATTCAAATATTGTAGAGCAAGATTAATGGCAGGATTTCAAATATCAATAGCCGTTATTAGCTATAAAACAGCTAATAATGGTGAAAATACTATGTTAAAATTAAAAAAATACTTTACATTAAAATTTAATATGAAAATTTTATCAAGTGCTGTGAAAATTGACGGCATTAAATATGTATCTGTCACCACCATTATCTAACAACATCTTAAAGCCATTATTTACCTCATGGTAATACAAAGCTACATCAAGGAAGCATATTTTGGAAAGGAAATGATCATGTTTTCAAAAACATAAACATCTTAATATTGTATTTGAATATGTACTACGGCATATCAAGGTATTCTGGCAACTAGGCTGAAGCCTCCAAAGTTTCCTTTACAATTAAGTGGCTCTCTATGGTATCAGAGATTCAGAATCCCTGTTTTATCTGAGGCTCCTTAATGGAGGGGTAATGCCCTACCAAAAGCACTTGCAGATCTGGTTGGCATTATCCATCAATAATTACGTAACCTACAATGAATTAATATGAACCAAGGAAATAGACATGAAATAGGGACAACTGCACTATACTTTAAATTTGAATCCCTATCTATGAATGCTGTCAGTATGTCAATTTAAATATTATTATATTGTTAATCAAATGCAAAAATTAACTTCAACACCAACTACTTTGAGATCAGATCAAAGAAACTAAAGCCACTTTTAAAGAGATTGATACTTCAACAAAATGAAAAATTATATCCAACCATTTGCAGGGTTTATAGTAAGATAAAGATCATAACAGAGACCTTACCAAGCAGTCCTTTTGGAACTACTGCTACATTAAAAAAAAATCAGCAAACTAAATACATATCCCTAAATGATAGCATATTATCACATTTGTTATTTAATATACCTTTGCTTTTGTGGCCTCAGCTACTGATTCTGAAATTGTTGATGTGGACTGTACGTTCATCAAAGATATTGGTCTCAGAGGTGAAGATACATCTGTAGTTCTGCTCTGATTTTGAGGAGCTTCCAACATCTTAGCAACTGTTGGTGTTCCTTGACTACTAGAGGGTATAGAAAAACTACGAGCCATAACCCCAGGTGGTGTTGGTAGTGGTGACGCTGTATGTGATGCATTTAGTGGCATTTTGCATGTTGGAAGCTGTTGACCTCTGCACACTAAAGGAGCTGAATGACCAATTAAACCAGATGGGCTTGTAGAGTTCACTGAACTGTTTGGAGGTCTTGGAAGCTCGTGAAGCTCATTAATTCTTGGTGATGCTATAGGAGGTGAGGCACAGCAGGACATGTTTTGTGACGTTGATGGCTGAGGCATGGGAATATGTGCTGGCCTTGCAGAAGCTGCAAGATGATAATCCACCGACAATGTGGAAGTTGCTGAAAATGTGGGCTTGCCTGGCCATGCTTGACTTGTCAATGGACCCGAATAAGCTTGTCGCTTTATCTTTTTAGAGTCCAAAGCATTGAGTAGATTTACCTGTGGCAATGATAGCCCTTGATTCAAAGGAGGGTGCATTCTGATGGGGCCGCTATTAGCGCTGCTTTCTTTAAGTACCAACTGTTCTTTAGGCAATCTGGTAGGGCTTGACCGTTCATCATCTCCGAATTCTTTCACAAGCATGTTTGGCTGCAATGGTGATGAATGCCACAACTGTGTTGGCCCGCCAACCTTTCTTTCCAGCCGAGGTGCAGAAACAGAAGTACCTGACCCTGTTAAATCTGAGCTTTTCACATCAGTAGGTGTTGGCAGAACATAAGTATGAAACTTCCTTGTTGATGAAGACTGCATTTGTTTTATCCTTTCTGATGGTTCGAACTTTTTATCAGCTAAAAGCGGTGCCGATAGGCTAACAACCCTAGGCCACCTACTGAATGGAGTTTCTGCTTGGCTGTGGTCTATATTTTCCTGCAAAAGAAAATAGGGCATAAATCTCAGATGAGGAAAAAAATGCTAGATCAATCACTTAATTTTCTAAATCCATAAAACAACAGAGTATACTGAAATTTCTTATGCAATAATAAGTATAAACAGACTCAAATTGTAGACATAACCTAAATATGATAGTATGTCTCTAAATAATCAGTTTTATTGTTATTAAAGAATTTTAAATCCTACAAGAGAATGGAAATAATGGAGTATTTTAATTCTCATGTTTTCAAGGAGTTCCCTAAACCAGAAGAAATGTAAGACTTCCAGGGTCAGTGTAGCGCAGAACTTTGACAACATCACAACAAACATGAGTTAACCCAGAAGATTTTGGAAACAGTAATTGTTACCAGTCAACATGTAACTCAGAGGCATTTTATATTTTCCTCTACAAGAAATGTTTTTTGAATTCTAGTTGAATGTTCAAATTATAAGTTCATGATGGTTGATAATCTTTTATTGTAAGTCAACAAAATGATGACATGTTAAATCTGGTGGCAGTGTTTGTCCCCACTTGTGTACATTTGCCTATATTAAAAATGAAGTTATGAAACTTCCCTATTTTAAAAATTAAAAAAAAAAATATTAATCAAGCAATGTAATGTCCATGATCAAACCTAAGCAAGTTAGATGTGGTAGAGTTATATCATAGTTCCAGACCCTGTACCAATACCTTAACGGTAAAGGTCAGTAGGGTACAATATGCCCTGGAGATAATACATGGTATGCTATTGGAGTTGGCACATTATTATCATATGTCTATAAGACATGCATCAAGCTCCTATACAATATAGGCATCAAAACTGGATGGTATGGAAAGCCCTATGCCTGCTAGCAAGGATCAATACTCAAAACCTAGGGACATGGGTTCTTTTCTTCTCAATCTTGTCAGAAACCCATTTTTGTCCAAGATAAGTATTTTTTAAAGCAACCAAAGTTTGACCTAAACCAAGCTCAACTTGTCCCATCCAGATTGCCAACCCAAATTACATATTTAGGTATCCAAAGTATGCAATTACAACCTTAATCTTTCAAGATGAAGTTCCAGAGCACTTTTGAGTAAAAAAGTAAATTAAATGAAAATAAGAGTTGAGTTTCTCCTTATGCGCAGATGATGTTCACTTGTACTAATAGATACCAAAGCATCCTCTTACAATTAAACTGCAGCTGTGTACTTGTGTATACCATACATACCAGTTTAGGGGAAAGAGTCTAAAAAGTATGACTAAAATGAAATTAATATCAGATGGTTTATACAAGAAGACTACCAGAATCTCCTACAATTAGAAGGTGGGATGTGTTAAAGAAGATCATGCCAGTCTGCTTTTAGGGTATAGACATATGCCAATTAATGCAGACAAAGATAATCATATGAATCAATCAACTTTGCATTGAAAGGATCTACCAAGGTTCACCTTTGCAGTTTCAGTAGTTGATGTTGGGGCATTTGTTTGGTCCAGTTTATCTAACTGAATGTGAAAGAAACAATAGCATTAGATTCTACAGAATGAGAGAGATGAGTATGAATAGATGGATCTATTAATCAATCAGCAACCCATAATAAGAAATGAGTTCTTAGTGGTTATAATATTTAAAACATTCAAAAGTGTAGAAATAGAAAATAATGATACACATGGACCTAATTAAAGAAATATATATATATATATATATGACAAATATCGGTATGAACATACCTAATTAAAAGAAAATGACCAATTTCAACAATATTGCCGTCAATTGAGAAATAAAACCAGAATAGAGCATGGAAGTAAGAAATTGGGAGCCAATCACGGAATCTAAGGCTATGACCTGGAAATTGTTGTAAAGGAAAACGAAAGGTCTCTGATAGATAGTAGATGGGAAAAGGCAAGTGTAACTAATTTAATTTAGCATTGATATGTCCTGCTTAAAAGGTCAAATGCCTAATACAGAACTTGCTATTGACACTTTATATAAACATTGAAACTGGTTTTTAAAGACATATCATAAAAGAATAATAAGGAAAACAGCTAGCACAGGAGTCTCCTATTGGGGACCACTCTTAACAAGTAAGATTATTAAATAACAAAATACTTTAATAGTTTGGTCCCTTCATCCCTCTCCTTTCCCTTTGCTCTTCCCATGGGTAACCACCTTCGCATACCAAGCGATAAAGGTGGACAGTTTTTTAGTTAATTTTCAACCCTTAATATGTCCAACATTGTTGTTCCTAGGATCTATAGCCAAAATTACTTATTTTTCCTCTTTAAGACCAAGACATGAAAGTTCGTTAAAGTACACTCAATGATTGCCAAGCCAATCTGAACCAGAAGGTTCAGCCTGTACCAGGCTGAACCCAATGCAAAGTAGAAATGATTCAGCATGTCAGCTGCATTCAGTTATAAAACCTCTCCCCCACCCCCCCACCCGCTTGCCGGTTCAGTTTTAAACACCCATACACCCTGCTATCGGGATGGTTTGAGAGAGCACCCCCTTCCCCCACCATTTGTGATGGTCAGAGAGCACCGTGCTAGACATTGCTCTCTACCTTTCAGCTGCCACTGGGAAGTTCCTCTCTCTGCTAGGGTTAGAGTTAGGGCCCTCCTCCCACCCCCATCCCCTCTATCTCCCTCCCTACTAGGGTTAAAGTTAGGGTTTAGCCCTAGGCCCTCCCCCCTTCCTCCATCTTTCTCCCTCCCTCTATCCCTCTCTCTCTTCCTCTCTCATTTTCTTCCTCTCGTACTCCCTCTTGTTTTTGGTATGCCCCGGATCAGCATGATCTTGGCCCATACCATACCGAACCAGTCACCAGTAGCTACGACCTCTAGCACTGGTTTAGTGAACCTTGAGTATGCCGATTAGCCTGCTAGTACTTTTCACCAAATAGATAGGAACATAAGTCTAGTGTCTGCCCTATAATTTTAATTCTCTTGTAAGTGACTCAAGTTATTCTCTCACCAAAATCAAGTTTCAATTACTCGAGCAAATTAGCATTCAATATCTTCAACAAAAAGCACACTAATGTGAGTTCCATATAATTTATCTATTCATTCCTCCATTTGCTATAATGCAATGAGGTATCAATTATCCTCATCCAATAAGCAAAGATGGATAAAATTTATACCATTACGATATCTTAGATATTTAACCAAAGCCAAGTCATTTGAAATAATAGGTGCTCTTTCTACACTTCCACACAAGTCTTGCATGGTCTTTCCCCCCTCTTTTAAAAACCTGTTAGACTAAAGCTGAACTCTCCAGCACGACTACAGCTCCAGCCAACTCTACGTATACACAAAATAATCCAAAATTATTTCCTGCACTTTATTAACTATTATTTCTATTATCAAGCCTATCTAACTTACCGCTCAACACCACCCAGATTTACCTCAAGTAACCTAATGATAACTATCTCATTATCCTTGTCTTGTGCTGATATTCCCTCTTTCAGAAGCCGGTAAGGCCAAAGCTGCACTTTCCACCAGGGTAGCAAATCCAGCCTACACTATATATAAAATAAATAATCTCAAATTATTTCCCTCGCTTCATAACCTATTGTTGCTATTAACAAGCTTGTCTAACTTATTTGCAACTTAACACCATCCAGATTTACCTCAAGTAACCTATTATAATTATCTCAAATATGCCTGCCTTCTGCTGATGTTCCCTCTTTACTGCCCAATCATTACTAATTTAATCGATACGTAGGGTAATGTGCTCATTCTTTAAATTGATTCTTCATGAGGCATAATGAGAAAATGTCAACCGAATTATATGCCATGCAATTTTATTTTGCATCCAATTCAAGAAAAAGGTCCTGAATGCAAGAACTAGCAAGAGAATATTACTTTGGATGTGTCCTTGACATAATTAGCTCAAACAGTACATTACGTCTCATTGAATATTTTCTGGGGCATAACTGCTAACAGTTGTGTCATGTTACACGTGCCCCCAGTCATTAATAGCAAAAGCTTTTTCTTTTTCATGCATGTTTCAGGCAATGAACGCTATTTCTCATTTATTTCCCGGAAATAAGGTCTTCTAAATTAATAATCTACTTTGCTAATCATAACTTAGACAATTTCAAATGTGAAACAACAAAAGTATAAATATTTTAAGATGCAAAACTTTAACAGTACAAATTATGATCGAATTTATCATCTAGAAGCAAACAAATTCATTGGATTATGGTGCATGCCTTTCAAGATGTTTAGATCATGACTCATACTGTGTGTTCTTCATTTGTGTGGCTTATCATGCATCTTCACACGTTAGTTCTATCGGAATAAACATTTTTGGTTCCAGTTGACATACGAACAGGAAATCTCCAAAACATCTATTTTGGTTTTCAGGCAAATTACAGGTTGTAATCACAATTAATGGTGTGGTTCATAAACATACAACTTACCATGAATCTTCCACTAAAACAAATTGGACTCTCTCTCTCTCTCTCTCTCTCTGTCCCAGAAAAAAAGCCTATACATAATGTAAACAAACACAAATGCACATGCATATATATATATATATATATATATATATATATATATATATATATATATATATATATATATATATATATATATATATATATCTGTGTGTGTGCGCGTGTGTGCGTGCGTGTGTGTGTGTAAGCAAAGACTGTCTAGCTCAAGTCAGTCATGCAAGGTTTGGAGTAGAGTAAAATAAGAAATAAACACTAAGAAAACAGATACATGCATTGGCAAAATAACTAACCAGGTATCTTCTCACCTCCATTGAGTTTCTATATACAGAAACATGACCTTGACCATGGTTATTTTGTCCATAGTCAAAACTCAACTCCCCATATTCATTGCCATCATAACTATTTTCATTCCCATCATCATCATCATCCTCTGTGTCATCCTCAAGTCCACTGAACTGATAATCAATATGCTGTTGTTCGGCTATTGCTTTGACATGTGGCTCAACCACCTCAAGAGACTTTACTCCTTTCCTAAAGAAATATAACTGATTCGCAACAGAAAAATCAGGAAAAATGCAACATCAGTTCCCTTTCAGGCATAAGATATTTTTAGCATTTGAAAGTCAAAACAACCTGTTTAGCATGGTGACGAGCAGCCTGTGTCAAAAGACTTCGGGATTGCCCTTGCTTTAATGATTTTAAGCGAAAAACAAAAAGGGTTGCCTCTTCTTGATAATCTTCTTGAGCTGCTTGCAACTGCTGTGGAGAAAAAGTTTCACCTTTGGCATTTTTTGACCTTCCATTTTCTCTTTGTGCCGCTAGCATGAACTTATACAAATCTCTGCAAAAGATATACCAACTTAATAGTATCCTTTCTATTGTAGGAGAAACATTATTGGTAAATTGAATCAATTCCATACCTTTTATCATCACACTGGCGTTTCATCTCCTGCACTGGCAAACAGGCTCATTAAAAGGTTATTATGCTTTTTTGAACAGAAGCAAGCATGTTATGTTAGGAATAAATACAGTATTCCCTAACATGAATTTTAAACTATAGCAGATATTTAAATGCGACAGAACTAATCACACAAGGGACCTGGATATTCATAGATATAGAAACAAAACAGACATCCAAAGAAAATCTATTGAACTTAAACAAGGAAATCTGTGGAGATCTATTTGGATGGAGAAACAATTTGCTACCAGAAAATGATGATTGTACATGAGAAGTAGAGGAGGGGGAATGGAAAGTTTTAATAACAATTTAGCGGGTAACAGGAAGCTAATAACAAAGAGAAAATAATATGGGCTCTTCTTCTAAGAGGTGCTAAGTATTTACTAACTCTGGTTGGTTCCAGAAATTTGATTGTAATTAAAGCTTCTTTATGAATTATGGTTGGAAAAAATCATGTCAAAAAGGAACTCATTGAAAATGATCATATAAGAATGATCATATAAGAATAGTTTTCTTGACCATGAATGTTTGTTTGTATAAATGTAGGAATGTTTTGAAGGCTGTGATACATGGACATCCGCATCCATCTCCTAGATCCATAACAGATATTTAAATCAAATATGCATTATGAACTTGGATCCTTATCGGTTATTTTAGTTGCAGCTTTCAAAAATTGGCAGAGTTGGACTCCAACAATGAGTTCGGCTCATTATAATAATGTAAATAGTGTGCTTTTGTTCTTTGTTAAAGGCTGATTAAAACATAGGTATTAAAGTAACTTAGCAAAAAGTTACCTTTTTAAAATCCTCAAAACATTAAGAAGTTTGGACAAGAAAAACACAGATTGCAAGGACCTTAACAAATAATATCACTTAATGTTATCTTTTATACCATATATTTATATGTTTTGAAATATTTTATGTATCCTTAGAATCTCCTTTTGCTGCACCATATACTTAGACTAGTGTCCCAGCAACACTGAATAAAGGCAAAAGGAAAGAAAAGGTTTAGAACAAAGTTTAGAGTTTAGGCTCTTCCTCATCCACAACTTTCTCTTCAGTCAGGGCTTGGTTGTTAATTTAGACCTGGAAACGAATTCAGCTCTAACAGGTTTGAGAATTAAAAAATACTGCAAGGAAATGAATCCACTGATTGCTGTACTCTGGATTGATGAGGCGCCAAGATTGTGGCTTATAGAAGAATGAAAGTGGATATGACTCCAGTCCAGTTATGCTGGAATCACATATCTTGGGTCTGATGCTGATCTGATTTTTGTACATAATTATACTAAAAGATTCTAATATTTTAACCTAAAGATGGTCAGCCTCCTTCAGTAACCAACAAGTAATTATAAGTGTTGCCATACCACTAGGACTTGTATGTCATGAAAGGTAAAGGTTTGGAAGGGCAAAAAAGTTGCTAATTCCTTGAGAGCAAGAGAGAGAAATCATTATACCAAAGAAAGAATTTACATCCTAAACTTATCCAGCTAGCTTTAGCAGCAGATTGCAGACAATGGTGAGAAATATTGTGCGTTTAGCATGCTCCAGACAGGAGTCAAAAATAAGACCGTCAAACAAGCAAGCTGCTTGTAAGCAGCTCATGTTCAGCTTAAATTTGCTCAAATTTGACTTGCTTCATCAGTAAACAAGAAAAACTAGAGCTGGATTTGGCCTTACTGAGATTGGCTTGATTAAAATTGAAATAGATGAATAAATTAATATATAAAATATTTAATAATTATTAATGAAAAACTATTTCTATGTTATAATTATTAAAGTAATATAATTTACATATGGAAGTATGCATCTCAACTACAATATTGAAAAAAATATGGACAAAATTACTTCGAATATAATATATGTGAAAGCATTGAAGGACCTTAGATTCTCACTAGATTTCTTAAATGAGCTGTTCATGAGCAGCTCAAGTTTAGCAGAGCTTAAGCTGGGCCTAGCTCAGGCTCAACTTGTCAAAACTCCAAGACAATAAAACATTTATCCAACATTATGACACAATAAGTTTTTATGTATTAAAAGATTTCTTCATGCAAGGATTATTGCTGTGTCAGTATAAAATGGGCCAAGATTTCTTTGTTTGAAGTTGTATTATGAATTTCTAATGCTTTGCAATAAAAAATGCATATGCTGCTTGAAGCATCATGAAACACAAATCTGCAAGAGAGAAACGATCACCCCAGATGAACATAAGTGTTAACATTGGAAAAGCATCAGTCTGGATAGTTGTTGCCAGAGAGATTTGTATCATGCATGCAAATTTGCCAATTACATGATCATGATCATTCAACCATGCTAGGAGCTAAGCCTTTAACTTTAATTAGCATGCTAGCAGAAAACTTGATATTAAAATAACGAGAAATTGAGAAGCATATCCAAGGTACTTCTATGATTGATTTATTACATGTGGACCCCATGGAATTCACAAATTAGCATGAAACACATGATGAGCGGCAATAAAAGCATTATGAAGATGGTAACAGAAATGGTTGCTTGGAAAACATATTACTTTGTATTTTCTTTAATGAAACTTGTAAACAAGATATGCATTCTAATAATTATAAAATATTATATTCATTAGAAGACATGAAATGACCTCATTTGCAACTAAACATTAATTAAGTCAAAAGGAATTGACCAGAAAGATAAGTACTGGTCGCTCATGAGATAACAAGATCCTTGATCACTTCCTTTAAACTTAATTTTAGTTCTTTGCATATATGATTATGAAGTATGAACTACAACAACAAACCTGACAGATAACTTGTCAGGAATTAGGTGACACTCATTTTGCATGCGATGCAGCTCAACATAGAAGGATTGTTGAACCTGGGTTAAACTGCAAAGATAATTTTCAGATCTAATTTGGAATCATTTTACTCCTCATAACAAAACAAGCAAAAGAATAATCAGAGGGTGAAATATGGAGAAAACAGAATATGAGGGATAGAAGAATAGAGAGCTGAGAGAATTCTAGCTAGAGAAGAGAAGATAGAAGAGTTAGAATGCCCAATATAGGGGAAAAGAACTATAATCTGTTCGGTATTTGCTTCAATAAACATCACTCATGAATTAACTAGGAGTCTAGGACACTGTCAGTGGAAGGAAATAATAAAAGAAGCAAATAAGACACTCTTAGACTTTCTAAAAATAGCAAATCATATCTACAGTAAAACCGAATACATAAAGACATCAAAATCAATCCAGAGCAACCATTATAACTAGCAAACTTGTTCAACCCATTCTAGACCTAAACGAGACTTGCAAGCACCAATATATACTATATTAAAAAAAGTGTTGGGGGTCCTTTTAGGAATGTCAAATTTGCTCATGAAGGAAATATGGTTTAAAGATAAATTTTATTATATGACATTCATCAATATGGGCAATTCTCGAAATCAAAGCATGACCAACAACTAATTCAATCCCACATCTCATATATCTTTCCCACTCCAAACTCCTTTCTCTCTATCCTAACTAACTCCTCTCCAACAAACAAATTTCCCCCCCATCTTTATATCCCTCTTTAACAACCTCATCCACCTCCAATTTCTATCTCCCATTTTTATTTCTAATTTTTTTATTAAAAAAATTAATTTGTTTAATATTATTTTTAATTTTATCTAACCTTTCTTTGTTACCAACACACATCACATATACCTACATGATAGTCCGATTCAAAAAAGGGCTAAGAAAAAAAAAACCTATAACAGCCTGAATTTAAATAAAAGAATAATAAGAAAATTTAAAAATCTGACATCAAACCTAATACAAAAGCAACACGATAACTGAAAAATAAAATCCAAAACAGTATAAATAGCCAAGGCAAGTTTGCCATCAAACTTTTTTTCATGTTTTCTGATTTCTAAACAACTGGAAAAACAGGTAAAACCATGTTTGGTACTAATATTTTTGTTTTCTTAAAAATTATTATCATGATTTCTTGGAAATGCAAGAACAATATTGCTTTCACATATTCTGTAAAGCAAGAATCTTAGTTTTGTTAGCAAACCCCTTGCCCCCTTCTCCAATGCTTCGATTCCTCCACACTACCCACATGCCCGCACTCATCCTCTCTATTACTGTCGCTGCCACCACACTACCATGGCCACCAACACCAACACCACCACCTTTACCCCTTCCTCCTCTCCAGCCTCCCCCTCCTCTTCTCAGCCAACCCTTGAACCTAATCTCTCGATCCATACAGTTTAGATGGCTTCCCTCCTCTCTACCATCACCATTGCAGCCACTACTGCCACCACCCTCACTAACTCCACTCTCTCCTCTCTTCTTCTCCCCTCACCTCCTCTTTACCACACTGGAATCCAAAACCCTTTCACTAAACCATTTGAATCAACGCATCGCACTCGTTATCACCATCACTATCACTAGTGCCGCCACTATCACCGCCCTCAACCATATTCACTCCTCTCCCCTCCGCCTATCCCCACCTTACCTTGAACACCAACCCCCTCCCCACCACTACCAATGACAACCATAGCAGAGGCAAAGGAGGTGGCTGTGAAAGGCAATGAAGTTTGCTGAGGCTTGCCATTGGAAGAGGGGCTGATTTTTTAATTACTTTCATTTTCTTCTATTTACAAAAATAAAAATATTTGACTACGAAAAACATTTTATGAAAAAAGTAGAACTAGAACTTTCATTTTCTGTTTTTGAAAAGGAAAAATGGAAGTAATGCTAAATACAACCTAAAGCTAAAATTATTTCAAATATAAACTACATCAGCATGTCTCTTGATGTATGCAAATACCCATACAGAATAGACTATATATAAAACCTATCTAAAATGATGAACACAAACATAGTTTGTATGATCTCTCCTTGCCTAAGTTTGATATTATCCACCAGGATAACTTCTTCTTGGAGACATAGATGATGCTCCTCGGAAATAACGGGTAATAATGGAAAACAAAGACATTATTTTTCATTTTGCTTTATATTGGATAAAAAGAATATTATTTTTATAGCATATATACACGCATTCATTCATACATTTACACCCACAACATACATCTATACATATACATAAATACAAGTGTGGTAATATTACACATGGGGTGTAAAGAAAGGGGTTTGCACCTACCATCAAATTCAATATTAGTAGTTGAAAAACAAAATTCTAAATCATTGGATGTGACCTAAATATTTTAAAATATCAATCTATAGAAGATCATAAGTTTTGGAAGCCCCTAGCCTATGCATCAAGTCATCCCTAGTGGGTAGCCATACAGAACAATAAAGCATGTTGATTTTGGGATGACTTATATACAACCTAGGAATCTCAAAAGCAAATATTTTTGGAAAAATTACTTAAACACCCTGACAAGTTTGGCCCAATTTCACTCTGTACTTCTTGATTTTAAAGAGTTGCAATCTCATTCCTAAGGTTAAGGGGTTCAAAGTAGTCCTGCCATCCATCTCCATTTATTTGAGCTCACAAGATTCCATCGTATGATAGTCACGTGAGCCCTTTAAGACCGCATTATCCTTATGTTGGTGAACTCCCTATAGGTGTTATTTATTTGGCATCAAGAGAGGGGAAGTTAAGGTTTGGCTTGGGAATATGTACCTGTTTTCCATGGAACCAGGCCATTCAAGCCCAATGCATGATTCATCTTTAAGCCATATCTCAATACCTCCTCTTTGGTCTAGTTTTGCCATTATGGAAGAAGGGCTCCTCTCAGAATGTTGTGGATGATGGCAAACCCTAATTAGTTTTGCCACATATATTCATTGTATGAAATAAGATTATTTCTCCTTTGGCCTTCCATGGATGCTCCAATTTCTGGACTTAAGGTCAAGTTTGAAGCTCATTCAATCCTTGCTGTTATAGGTGAACTGGGGGTGTGGTATTTCTCATGGCATTATCCTCCCTCTTCCACATGCAAGAAAGAGATCATCCAGAGAATTATCCAATACAACAAGAAAGTCGAGACCAAGCTCCATATTTACAAAGCTAATAGGAAATGTCTCACCCAAGGTTCGCCATTCAGGCCCGATACCAGTGCCAACCTGTTACTGTATCAGTACATCCCCCATGCCACATTCCGATATCGAATCAGTACGGTATGCCTCATACCATCGAATTCAATCTGATACAGCAAACCTTTGTCTCACCTATTGTGTGATGGTTTAATGGTTGATGGATGGAGGTTTCTTGGCTTTTGGCTAGTATCATGCAGGAAAAGATAATTTGTGAAGTTTTTTTTATAATGGGTTAGACTTTAGAGGATTAGGAAGTTCTCTGTAATAGATTAGTACTGTCTTGTATTTCAAGGAAAGAAGAAATGCAATGCATTTTGGGTAAGTTTATAGTTGTATCACTTACACCCCCTCAGTTTACATTAGTTTGACTTACATCCTCTTAAGTTCAGTATATATCAATAAATTCCCTATATACCACTGCATGTTTTTTATGCAACCTGTGCAACCATGGACTGAAACCTTCTAAAGACTAGAATAACATATCAAAGCAATTAAATGGTACATTTACAAAGGAAATGGAAGCATATTTTGCAGCTACTTGCAGAATCTCCTATGCATTCCTTCCTTGATGGCAACCTTGTGAAAATACTTTCATTTCCTTTGTAAATGTACAATTTAATTGCTTTGATATGTTATTTCAATCTGTAGCAGGTTTTAGTCCATATTTCCACAAGTTGCAAAGAAAAGATGCAGTGGCATATAGGAAACTTATTGATATTTCTTGAACTTGAGCAGGTGTAAGTGAGACTAATGTAACCTCAAGGAGGTGACACAACTACAAACTTTAATTTATCCAAAATATGTTGAATTTCACGATTACCGGTACATGATTTCTATTGACTTCCTTCTTCTCTTGAAATACAAAACAGTGCTAACACATTACAAAGAACTTCTTAACCCTCTAACCTATAATAGAGAACTCAACCCCTAATCCATTATAAAGAACTTCCCAAACTACCTTCTCTTACAGCATGATATCGGTTGAAAGCCAAGAAACCCCTAGCCATCAACCATGAGACCAGCATACAAAAGGTGAGACATTTCTTATTAACTTTGTAGATCCAAAGCCCAGTTTTAGGCTTCTTGTTACATTAGAAAAGCCTATTGATGATCCTGCTCCTGCTTGTAGAAGAGGAAGGATCATGCTATGAGAAATACCCACACCCACTATTCACCTATAACAACAAGGATTAAATGAGCTTCAAACTTGACTTCGAGGAGCATCCATGGAGGCCCAAAAGGGAAATAAACTTATCTCGTACAATGAATATCTATAGAAGCATGACCAGGATTTGCCATCATCTAGAACATCCTGAAAGGAGCCCCTCTTCCACAATGGCAAAGCTAGATTGAAGAGGAGGTACCCCGAGATACGGCTTGAAGAGGAATATGGGCATGGGCTTCAATGGCCTAGTTTCAAGCCAAACCCTAACTTCCCCTCTCTTAGTGCCAAATAAATAATACCCATAGAGAGTCCACCAACATAAGGATAATATGGTCCTAAAGGGCTCACATGACCATCACATGATAGAATCCTGTGCGCCCAGATAACTGGAGATGGATGACAGAATCACTTTCAACCACTTACTAAACTTCAAAAACAAGTTAGCAACTTTTTAAAATTAAGGGGTACAAAGGAAAACTATGCCAAACTTAAGGAGTTATTTAAGTAATTTTTCCTAAAGGGCACAGATCCTCTACAGTGTAAATTTTGCATCGCAAGGTGCTATACATAGGCGATTGGATCCACGTGCAATGTGGATCCAATGGAGAGCATTAAAACTTCCTTTAATAACCCTCGTTAAAACAAATTTAATGACCCTTCTCCTCTCCTTTTCTGTTAAAACATGACCATCATTAAAACAAATTTAATGATCCTTCTCTCTTCCCCGGTTAAAACCAATTTTATAACCCTTCTCCTCTTCTCCCTAGAGGATCCGACCATCTTCCCAACACTTATCCTCTCCTCTCTACTCCAGCACTCCCTTATTTGAAAATAAAAAGCCTGCCATAGAAGAGCAAGTAGATTTGGTCCCATCTTCCTCAGCCAGTGGATCCTCTCATCTCTCTCCTCACTTGAATCTTCCTCCTTCAACAATATTCATAGAAAAGATGCTACAATCCTTCACCGCCATCGGTCACCATCTTCACCACCATGCTGGCAAAGGTCCACTGCATATTCATTGCCATCATTCCCAACATCCCTGTTTCTCCCACTTTCAATTGGCTATGCTCTATATGAATTCATTAGTTTTTTACCACATAGCAGATGTTTGTGGAAATGCCTAACAGAGATTACAGCCTTTTTTTTTTAATTTGAACATTAGAAGATAGAAATCAAAATGTAGAATAACTGAGAAATATTGATCTAGCAATTTGACTTCTCCTCTCCACTCCCTTCCTTGCCGATCTCACCCCTCGCCCACCACTGCTATGCTGATTTCCATGTCCTAAAACTTCTCCTCCAACCGCCTTGATGACTCTACTCATGGCAGATCTTCCTTCTCGACCCCACCATACCACTACCTCCTCCAATAGCGACAGGCCTAAACCCATCCGCCCCTATCCGGTGATGGTCATCCCACACCATCTCACTCCCAACATTGGTTATGTCCTTGGCTGCCCTATGGAGGACGTTTGCACTATCTACATCTTCAACTTCCCTCCCTATTGCCGACCCCACCATACCACCGCCTCCATCGGTGGCAACAGGCCTAAACCCATCCACCCCTGTCCAATAGTGGCCATCACATGCCCTCTCACTCCGAATATCAGTGGCATCCTTGGCCACCCCATGGAGGAAGTCCGGGCTTTCTATACCTTCGGTCACAAGCTCGGCTACAGCTAGTTCGGCATAATGAATATGCACTTGATTAAGACATAACAAACAGTGTAACAAACTAGCATGTTTGATATGGCATGAAAGAAATGTGAGCACTTACCGATAATGAGTTCAAAACCCCACACCAATTATAGTAGCGTGCAAAGAGGAGATCAATCTTATGCCTAATATAAGAAATTGCAAGATAATCATAGGCAATATTACTTTAGAAAAATTATAATCCAAAGGGATGGGTGGTCGTATTTCAACATTTGAGATTTGGATTTTATAGGTTTCCCTCTTTTCTTTTGCAAGCCTTTCTCTATGCCACTTTGAAGTCGACTCCTTCCTTTATGACCCTTTTACTATTTAATTTTTTCTAGCGTTGTGATATTCATACTCTCCATTTCTTTGTTTCCCTCAACTTTATAATTAGCATCAAATAAGGTTAGTTGATCATAAGCTTCCATAATGGATTGGTTAACATTGGTTTGCCTTTGAATAATTTCTTCCACCTTCTTGCTTAACTCAATTGAATGATTGTATAAGTGCCGGTATGCTTCCGCATATTCTAATGTAGCAATAATTTTGACATTTCTTGGGCACAAAAATTTGTAGCGACTTGAAACCTATAATTTTATGTGCTTTCAATTTTTTTCCCATGAAAGTTATAAATACAACCATCTCTTGCCATTTTGGTTCATCTTTTCAAAATATATTTATTTGGTATAACTTTGATATCTAATGTATCAAGAACTTTAATTGCATGGCTGCACAAAAATCCATCTCTCAAACTTTTCTACATGTACAAGAAATAGTCAAATCCAAAGGGTTAGCAAATACCTTATATTGTTTTTCTTTTCCATATATTGCAACCATATATTCACATGTTGGCATACTATCATCTTGATATGCGATGTAGGCTGATATGAACTCTTCATAATCGTCTTGAAAATTTGAAATATTGCACTTGTATAAATCTCGGTGGTCTGTATTAGCATAGGTGCTTTAATCTTAAGCTTTGGCAACTTATGTCTTGAGGTATACTCAAGCCTCTAATTCTTTGTATCTCTTATTTTCAACTACCCTCTCAAAATGCCTGAAGAATCATATCAAGTCCATATCCAACTTCAAATAGTTTCTCAAGGCAGAATTAAAGGTTTCACTTAACTGTGTACTTTTCATATCGGCAGAATACTCCACTTAACATATGCTCTGGCCCATTTCTCTTTCTATTCATACTTTTTTCAACAAAATATTCTCATAAATGTCATGTTTCTCAAGCATAACTTCCAATAAACTTAGAAATTCCTCTACTTCCTCACATTCATACATGCACTTTTTGAATTCTTTTTTAAAATCACTATTATCCCTAACTAAATGATTCAAGTGCTTAAAGGCATTGTTGGGAAATGTGTCCTAAAGCCAATCATCTAAGTAGTAGATGATTGAAATTAGTATATGAATTATCTAATAATAATAGTAATTTGACTGTTTCATCATAAAAGTTCTATCTTCCTTAAATGAACTCCTAAATTATGATGAAGTCCTTAGAACCATAATCAATTGATAAAGAAGGATTTATCGGATAGTTCTTAAATTGTTCACGACCAAATGATAAGTTATTAACAAGGATGATAACTTATCGAGTATAGGTTGTTTTATGCCATATGCATTGGTTGTCCTCGTAACCAAGTGGCGTGAAGACACTGGTATGGCATCCAAGTGAGATGTAGGAGTACATCTGCACTGAACGTGACCAATGTAACACTCTACTATCAAGAGTAGCTAGCTAAGGCCAATAGATATAAGTGTTCCTCCGATCTGAGATTGCCACGGTGACTTGCGAGCAACTCACTGTACTTTGGTGCTGGACTGCCTATATTTCTAATATAGATAACGAAAGATTTCTGGATACAGTCAAGTACTTATAGAGTCAATGTGTGAGTCAAGATGAGATTGACCACTCCTGATTAACTTCAGGAATAGAATGTCTCGTTGTGTTTCAATTTAGCAAAACCTAGGCCTGGGTAATTCTCATGAGGTGTCACAGGATTTGCAAAATTTTGAGACACAATAGAGATGATTTGTATGAGTGCTTGACAGGATACTTGAAGTCATCTTGAGCATTATTGGTCATAGGAATGAATTATACAATAACCATGGGCTAGGATTCTAAGAATGTTGCTTTGCATACATTCGATCTATCCGGACGTCGAGAACCATTGCTAGATGGTAACTTCGATTGGTACAGAAATTGATTCCTGTGCTACCGGCTTAGGTTCGAACCTATTGGGTCACACATTAGAGCTTGTAACCTGATTAGATGGTTAATCGATAATTGAGAATCATTCTAAGGTCAATCCATCAATACAATTGGTGTTTGACCTAATACAAATATTGCAGGAGGATCGATTAGTAATTGGATTACTAATTGGCTCAATTTGATTGAGCAATCCGGTTGAGATCAAGTCTAATTGAATTAGATTCAATTAGAATTAGTTTGAACTTAATTAGATTAAATTTAGTTGGTTTATTGGATAAGCCAATTGCAAGAAAAAACAATTCCTTATTTGACTAGGACTTGAGTGCACCTAATTGACTTAGGATTTAAATCAAATTTAAATCTTGATTTAATCTGATTTAATTGGACTCCTAGTTGGACTAAGATCATCCTTAATTGGATTGCATTTAATCTAATTTAAATGGGATTTAAATTTGGTTTAAACCTATTTTGATCTAATCAAACAAGAGGAGTCCCAGTTGGATTGGGACTCTCTTTCTCTTGCGCCTATTAAAGCCCATGCAAAATATTTAATTTCAGATTTTTTCTATGTATTCCCACGCCCAAGAAGGCCTTCCAGGCCCACATATTAGATTATTTGGGAGTTTGTTTTGACTTGGTCAAAACCAGGAAGTTGTTAAGATTTAATTCCTACTTGGAAGAGTCTTCTTTGACCAAAATTCCTTCTTCCCTCTTTTGGATTTTCTCCCACGCCCACCAATATTTTTGTCGCCTATTTTCCTTTTTTTTTTTGGGCATTCTTTTATGTTTCTCATCGCTAAAAATTGGGGAGGCGTCCAACTCTTGGACGCCTCCCTTGTTTCCTTATTTGATTTTGTTTTCGACCTAGTCAACCCTTATTTTGTGCCGCCCCTTCAAGGTAGTTGTTGACGTCAAAAACATCTAATTTTCTACGGCAAAACAGAGAAGAAAGAGAACGTTTGGCATGGGGGTTATGGGCGCCTACTTCCTTGGAGAAATGGTTTTCATTATGACATGAAAAGTTCATGTCTTAATGAAGACAAAGGTAAGAGAAAAATCTGTTCTCTTAGAGATTTATTTTCTAACCTTCCCTTGTTTTCTTGTGTGATTTTTATATGATAAAAATCTGAGAGAGACAAAGGAAGGGCTTGAGAAAAGATGGCACCAAGATCCTTAGAGAAAAGGTCTTCATCTGGACATCAATCATTGATGTCATGAAAGCACAAAGATAAGAGAAGATTGTCTTCTCTTTGTTTTCTTTTGAGTATCTTCTTCTTCATTATTTTATATGATTTTATATGATAAAGATCTAAGAGAGAGAGAGGAAGAGGACGTGGGATCTGTGCTCCAAGGTGTTGGAGCATGGTGATCATTTTTGGACATGATCTAATCATGTCCTGATGCGAGATGAAAAAGAAAAGGTCGTCTTCTCTTAGGGTTTTCTTGAGAGCCCTTCTCAATTTTATTTGAGTTTTTTATGAGAAAAATCTGAGGATGTGATATCTGAAAAATTAGAAAAAAATCCAGATGAGAAGGTCTCCCCTGATCCTAGCATAGAGGTGTTTTCAGGACATCAACTGTTGATGTCCTGAAGGAGAAGATTTGTCTTCTCCTAGGGTTTTTTCCATATGTCTTTTTATTTATGTTTTATGGGAGATCCAAAGATTGGATTCCTCCCTCATTCCTCCTCATATTCTTCAGCTCTTGGATTGTCCAAGAGATCTGAAGAACATGTATTTGATTAACCATCAGGAAGAATCCGCGAGAAGCTAACACTTCGAGCGGATCTTCATTCGACGAACCTCCGATCTGTGTTGCAGGTTCGTGTGGATCACCTGTAGAGGCCGGACGCATATACGGCTCCAAAGGCAACAACGGATTCAACCGCGGAGTTCTCGACCTACGCAAAAGTAAGAGATCTGATCTCTTGGTAACCTAGATGCAATCTAGAATTAGATCTAGAATTATTCTAGATCTAGGTGTTGATGTGATCAATACCACTCATGATTAATTTAATTTCATATTTATATTTGCATCATGACATGTTATAGATCCTTGATGTCGGATTTTGTAATTTGATTACATGCATTTGTAGATTAAATAGTTTAATCTATGTCTTTCACTGCTCTTTGTTTTCGAAAAAGTTTTAAAATCTATGCATGAAACCTTGCATGTTTCCTATCAAGCATTTTGTTTCATATGTCATGTACATAATCGATGGTATACTTCTAGCGTCACTAGCAAAATTGCATTCACCATGGGAGCATCTTGATCTGTGAAAATAGTTTTTGGCTTCTTTGCTACCAATGCCTCAAGAAAAGCCTCAAATAGCCATTAAAATGACTTGATAGTTCATCATATAGAAGAGCTGCTTCAAAAATGACCGTCTCCTTGTGTTGATTAAAACCAGTTAAGAATGCAAAAGGCCAAAACTCTTTGTTAATTCTAAATGTTGTATCAAAAGAGATAGCATCACCAAAACAACCATAATCTATAATCATCTTAGCATCTGCCCAAAAAATATTTGTTGTTTTTTCATCAGCATCTAATTTCACAGCATAGAAAAAGGCAGGATTCTTTAATAATTACTCTCGAAAATACTTCATCCGTGCTTCGGCTTCTCCATGTTCCATTTCCCATTATTGCCCGATTCGAAGGATATTTTTTTGATCTTGTTCAGTGTTCCAATATTGGCCCTACCACCAACGTGCTTACTCATGATTTCATGCGAATCCTTCAACCCAATACTGAGATCATCTTGCTAGCTCAATTTCATGTATATGGGCTTTTGACATTTTATGTTGGGATGGCATCATGTGGAAGCATGATGGAATGGGAACAGGATGGTTATGCTCCGCCACAAAGCTATCAACTTGAGATTTTCCACTACTTTTATTGAACTTAATAAGCATGTGTGCCATGCAACTGGTCCTTGTTTCAGCACAATGATTCTTTACTTGATCATCACATTTGTTTGGGACTCGGAAACCTTCTTTACAACATGTAAATTTTCTAGAGGTTACTCGACCGGTCTTTTGATGTTTGTTTGCATAGTCTCTCCAAATACTGAATCCAATTATCCATCCATAATAATTGTAAAATTCACATGCATCATTTTCAGATTCAAATTCCATGCCCACTTTTGGGATGTATCCATGAAATTCATGACAATCAACTAGATTTTCATCAACTTGATTCTCTGCCATAATAAACCTCTTGCATATTAGCATAAATTAACTAAATATTAATAACAACATGCAATAAAAGATTTCAAACATATATAAGATGATTGTTTGTACAATAAATTAGTCAATATGATAATAATTATTCATCTGATATGTTCCAGCTTCTTCCGAATGTTGTGGTTCCATAGTGTGTTCTATAGT